>JANIHY010000009.1:4855236-4866183 GCA_027479065.1 Erythroxylum brevipes
CATTAAGGCTTTAAAAAATTAATAACTTAATTAAAAATTTAAAATATAAAAATATAAAAAATGAAGCAATTTAAGATCCGAATAAATAAATCTTGCAGCGTAGAAGCTACGAAGGTGTCATATCAAATCTTTTATTTTAATTATTCTGATCCAATTTATTAAATCTTATTTATATATTTTTATAAGTTCATTTATATTGGATAACATTTGATAGAATATAGCCTAGACTACGTGTTCTTGCCATTGCCTTTATTTTCGTTGATCAAATTATATAAGGTCAATTTCTCAAATGAATGCGAATAGTACGACCGCAGCTACCAGAGATTTGTATTCCAGGTCTAGGGAGGACGAGACTTCCATCTCCGGTGTAACATGGCCTCTCTCAACGCCATAACCACGCGCAAGCTCTCTACTAAGCTAACTAACCCCATCATCACAGCACCATCCCACATACG
Organism: Erythroxylum brevipes; assembly: GCA_027479065.1. Lineage (NCBI taxonomy): Eukaryota > Viridiplantae > Streptophyta > Magnoliopsida > Malpighiales > Erythroxylaceae > Erythroxylum > Erythroxylum brevipes. The sequence goes on from JANIHY010000009.1 coordinate 4,855,692, forward strand.
TCGTCGTCGCCTGTCTTCCGTTTTCTTCTCAACCATTTTCAACCCATCTAACTACTCACTCATTTCCACCCATCAGAAGAGGAACTTGGCTGTTGTTGTCGGTGCTGTCACCGACGACACGGAAGTTGTTCCAGTAGAGGACACTTCTTCCGAGGACAAAGCTAATTCTTCTCCTCCCTCTTCTGTTGGGGAGAGAATAGAGAATGAAGTTGATCATCTTCAAGAGAGGCTTATCAGTAGATCAATTAATGCTACTATTGTTTTGGGTTTTGGGACTCTGGTCATCACCAAGTTGCTTACAATCGATCATGATTATTGGCATGTAAGTCGATGTTATTTTTCCAATTCGACCAGGTTTCTGATTGTTAGTTAGCTGACGGGAATTCGTAACTTCTTGGATTCTCCGGCTTCTTTCTGATCGTGATTGAAAATTAAGTGATTTTTATTTAACATTCTCTGGTTATGTAGCATTATCCTATGCTCTGTCTCTAGTTTTTGGGTGTATCTCTCTGTCTTTCTCATTCAGTTTCATAATCGATCACAAAAAAAAGAACAAAAATTTATATATTCGTGTTGTTATTAAAAGCTTTCTTGTAAGATAAATTATTGATTTCAACGGAGAAACTTTGCAGCTAACCTGGTAACTGGTGTTCAATCTCTAAACTACTCAACTGATTAGCAGAAAAGTCTTCTGTTTTTGGATAGGGATGGACCCTTTATGAAGTAATAATGTATGCTCCTGTACACAATTGGGTTGCTTACGAAGAGGCTCTAAAGGAAAACCCTGTCTTGGCAAAAATGGCAATCAGTGGAATCGTCTACTCTATTGGAGATTGGATTGCACAAGTAAGGCAAAACCCTTTTTGTATATGCCTTTCCCTTTGTCTCTAAACCATGTCTTCAGAAATTCATGTTGATAGTTCTATATTCTTTTCCGTTGGAGCTAATTTTTGGACCTGGTTATCGACTTGTTATTTTGAATTATGTGTTAATATGCAGTGCTATGAAGGAAAATCCATTTTTGAGTTTGAGAGGATGAGGATGTTCCGATCAGGCCTTGTCGGCTTTGCTCTTCATGGGTCTCTTTCACATTATTACTATCAACTATGTGAGGTAGTGACATAGATTAACATTTAAATTACTTCTTGATGTATGAGGATGATTCAAATATGCTAGTTTTGTTTCTAGGCTCTTTTACCTACCAAAAGTTGGTGGGTGGTGCTTGCCAAAGCTGCCGTTGACCAGACTGTATGGGCAGCTGTTTGGAACAGTATCTACTTTGTGCTGTTGGGTTTCATGCGTTTGGAGTCCCCAGCGAATATTTTCGCTGAATTAAGGAGAACATTTTGGCCTGTGTTAACTGTAAGATGCTCTTCCAACTTGATCTTACATAAATAGTGCATGCCATTTAAATGATCTACCTAGAACCTTCAAATGGTTGTAATGATGGCATTTCTTCTCTAAGCCAAGGCACTTGGCATGCTGGTTTTTAAAATTTGTAATTTGACCTTCTTAGGCATTTGTCATTATATTCAGAATTTGTACTTTTTAGCTTTTAGTCTTAATTGTCTCCCTTCAGTAGCTAGAAACAAGAAATGTTAATTTTGAAGATTTCCACTTTTTTGTGACTTCAGTTGCTTGCTACTATTGGGTTTTCTACCTATCAAACAAACATGGAGTGAGATTAGGACTTAACTCGAAATAGGTCTGTGAGCTTTTAAAAAAAATTCAGTCCCTCTGAAATGACAAGAAAGAGCCTTTTCAGTCTGCTTAACCACTTTAATATTCGTTAAAAATAAACAGCTGTCGACTCATCTGGCCCTAATGGGAACTAAGATTGTATTATCACTTACATCTGCTAATGATGAAATTAATATAACTTTGTAATATGTTGAAGAAGCTAATGTTATAGGGTTTAGATTGTGTACTATCGAACAATTGTTGAAGAGATAATTTTGATGTCTATTTTTTTAAGATTTAGCCGAACTGCTGAGCTGATTTCTTTGGAATGTAATTAATCGATCATTTTCCTGTTATCGGCTGAGCCAATTACTAACTCTTTCTCTTTGTTTGCTTGGTAGGCAGGATGGAAGCTTTGGCCATTTGCCCACTTGATTACCTATGGTGTTATCCCCCTTGAACAAAGGCTTCTTTGGGTGGATTGTGTGGAGCTAATATGGGTTACCATTCTTTCTACGTAGGTGTCTTCCACTTTTCAATGTGATAAAAAGGATTAAAGAATATTAGAAAGGAAGATTTATTGATCTTGTTAATTCCATCATGTTAACAATCAGGCCTCCTGGAATAGTAGTGATTGTCTTATATTGCAAAAGATTGTTATGGCTTTTGATTTATTGTAGAAATGAAATGTCATTTTATGCTTTTGACTCTTTTTTTTTAGACGCTATTTTTAGACATATTTGGAAGCAATGAGATGCAACTGGTAAATTCTTGTGTTGAGATGCTCTTTAAAATTTTTATTTACTCTTCACTCTTGGCAAGGAAAAGTTTCATGCTTTCCTTTTACATCATTTATATGTCTCTGCTTGCCTTTCTGCTTATTTTGTAAGCCAGCATTGTGCTTACTTGCTAATGTGCTACTTTTTCCTATTCTTTTTCGACTTATCTGCATTGTTGAATGCTTGAAAGAGGAGTTATTTTGAAGTTTCCATGCAGCAATTGGGGCTTTTATTTTGACAATCTTTATGTCCTTTATATTAGCAATACGTTCCTAACATCCAAATGATTCTTGCTTTATCTTTGACAATTATCTTTGGTTTATATTTTGAAGTTATTCAAATGAGAAAAAAGAGGCCCAAATTTCTGATGCAACAATTGAGTCGAAGTCTTTGGAGAGTACTCCTGAGGTAAATTAACATTGCTCTCCTTCTCTTGACCTGTTTCTTTGCCAAGAACATGTAATGAATCTATATGCTAGCTAGTCAATGCAAGTCTAGATCTTGCATGTCATACCTGAACCCCATGAATAGTTCGTTGTTCCACCATGTCTATGCTTGTGCGTGAACTTTGCTTTGAATCCAATCAGCAAATACCCTAGCTCACTGTAATCAAACTGTTGCAGCTTTGTGAACTTGTGCTAAATGTGCTTCTGTGCTCATCTTGCAGGAATAAATTTATGTGGCTTTCTTTGGAAGAACGGATTTCCTTACCGAAGTGGTACATTGGAAAATTTCGACATGATTATATGTTATACTGTGGGAACTTGTATATTTCTCATTTACTATCAACGTGGTTGGTACATTAAACATTTCATTGTTGTATTGAAGATATCCTATTTCTACCTGGATTATTATATACATTAGTGGAGTTAGACAAAAAGAAACATACCATTTTACCTGTATGGAGCAGAATTACCATCATTCTATGTACTAGTGAAAGGCCACAGGCCCTGTCAAGGCGCCGCATTATATTTGTTGTATTGGGATAGACGCTCAAGAGCAAGAACAAACACGCTCATCCGAGTGTTTATGAACAGTCGTACAGTATGTATATATATATCCCTCCAGCACTTGTTGCACCTGCTTGTCTTAGTATATATCAAGTTCTTTTTTAGTTTTGATGTATATTGTTTGCCATTGTCTTAGACCAATACTCCCATTTTATACTTTCATAGACATACGTGTACAGCATATTATGGTAATTGAGGTTAGCTTAATTCACCAGCTTTTGCCATGCCCGTTAGGTTAAATTTCCAATAGTATATGCATGAGATATTTTTTCCGTTCTTATACATTCCATTTTATTATTTGGAATTTGTTTAAGGCTAAACTTATCCCCTTCTGCATGGTAATTTTCTATTTTGTTTCTCTCTATTTTATATATATATATACTTTATGAGAGAACCCTAATTTTCCTTATAATCTATCATTCAATATATCAATTCTTATTATATAAGATGTCTTACCCATATCTCCTATTTCAAATTTTTAGAAAGAAACTTCTTGTTATTATGTAGTAAACCAAGATCATTAATAAAGAAAATACTATCAACATATAGGATTAGAAACATAAATTAGCTTCCATTAACCTTCAGGTATACACATAAATAAATGATGTTTTTCTTTAAATCAAAAAGAAGTAATGGTATTATTAAACTTTGGATACTATTATCGAGAGGTTTGCTTAAGTCCATATATTGACTTCTTAAATTTACACACCATATTTTTCTTTCCTTTAACTAAAAAGCTTTTAAGTTGATCCACTTAAATTTCTTCTTCTAAATTCCCACTTAGAAAAGCAATTTTCATATCTATTTCATGGAGTTCTAAATTACAATAAGCTGCCATCTCTATAATAACTCTTGATAAATCATTTCTCAAAATAGTAGAAATGGTTTCATTATAATCAATATTATCCTTTTGAATGTGATCTTAATATCAAGTTTAGCTTTATATCGTTCGATATTGCCATTAGTGTCATATTTAGTCTTAAAGACTCATTTATTCCTAACTGTCTTGCGACCTTCTACTAAGTGGATCTTTAAAAATTCTTAAGTCACCTTCTATTTATTGTAAATAGACCACATAATCATCAGAAATATCTATTCTTCTTTGTCTTTGAGTGTTAGATCACGTTTTCGAAATCCAACTCTTGCGAAAAATCATAAGACTCGAGCTGTTTCCAATAAAAACACCATAACTATTATTGATTCATTTTCATGCTTCGATACCATAACCTGTGGGCCTTGTTTTTGAACTCTAACTCTTAAGTCATGAAACCATAAATATCGAGTGCTGGGTCCAGAAGTTCGTTGCGGCAAATTTCATGTTTCGTCGTGGCGAACAAAAGAGCACCTCTGTGTAAACCTTTCGGGAAAAGTTCGCCATGACGAAGGTCCAAAATTTTTCCTCCCGCTCCTCTCGTAATAAATACGCCGCGACGAGAAAATTAACTTTCGCCACGATGAACCTACAATGTTATTTTCACCGTAGCGAAACCCCCCGAAATTACAATCCCTTAACCTAAAATTCCATCTTTCCTAGCCTTTCTTTCAATTTACATTGTCCCAAAATCACTCCCTCAAATGCATCATCATTTCATAACAATTCAATATTATCTCATCATACTCTCCTATCTCTTTTCATTTAATTCATTTCTTACAATTAATTCTCATCTTTCATAAAAATCCTATATCTCTTTGCTATAACATGTCTCTCTTATATAAATAACAACAATTTGCATTCAATAACCTCAAAAGGAAGGAGTTTTACAAAGCTTTAATCACTTATAAACATGAAGTCATTTGCTTAAACCAAATTATACATGGACACTTATGTTCGAGACGCCACTAAAACTACTCAAAAATCAAACTAACTTAGTACAAAAGCTAACTATCTTGTAGTTACCAAATGCCTTTATGCTCTCAATCACTTGCCCTCTTGCTCATTACCTGAATATGAGGATGAAAGGGGGGATGAGCTTGAAGTTTGTGAATAACAAGTTTATAATCGAGAAAGAAGAAAAAACCTTTTTATAAAACTCATTTTCATTGAACCTTTTCATAACCATAGTAATTCTGCATTTAAAAATCATAAAATACTTATTTCATGAAATTATCAATTTGTCAAACAATTCACAGCAGTATAAATCATGTATGCATCCATCTTGTCAATCATATCATGAACACATAAGCACATCAAAATAATTTGAAAAGTCCATAAACAGAACGAACTAGCACATTTCCCACAAAGGTTCTTGTGTAGTCCTGAACAGAACGAGCTAACACAATTCTACATAGTAGTTTTATGTAATCGTGAACATGAGGGAAGCTCCATGCTACTAGCGGGCAAACGGAAGAAGCCTTTTGTCAAAGTACACTTGACAACAGAATGGACCAAACCAAACCTACATAACATGTATTTCATAATCTTGTAAACTGTGTTGCCCAAAATGGCACTTCTTGAAAACTTGAGTTTCATGAGCATACAATATTTCATATGCGCTTTCAATTTTTGATTTCATAAACTTGCTATTCTTTTCAAAAATTACTTGAAAAATCTCTTTATAAATCATTACATAGTTCATGTAGCAAACATATAGCAGATTTCACAAATCATGCAAAAGCAAAAGATGCAACACTTATAATGCAATTGAAATGAGTAAATTTCGCTTTAAAGAAAAATAGTAGTGGCTTATTTACTCTATTATAAACATATATCCACCTTAATATCCTTGCTTATAACTTGGTCAAAGATGCCCCATATTTTGCTCCTCTTGCCTTCCTTGATTTCCTTTAACAATAGCCAAAATTTTCATTCAATAGGAATTTCAATTTATGATTAAGTAAATGAAGAAATTTGATAATACTTTATTCTAGAAAAATATTCCCCATTGTCTTAAGTTTCTAATGACTCTAAAATCATTCAATTTGGTTCAGTAATCTAAAAGTTATACCTCAAACATTTTTGGATTGTTCTTTTGTTGAAACAATATTCTATGCCCAATTTCTATCCAAAAATTTAAATTTTTAGAGACTGAATTAAGACTTAATTCCTTTATACAATTTGTAGCTTTATGTCTCTAGTTTACTCCAAATTAAAAATAACTCCATTCGGATTACTACAGAAAAAGTTATCATCAAAACACCCAAATATATTATGTTTTGAAAAGTTCACCGCGGTGAACTTTTCCAGAGAGGAAAAGTTCGCATGAAAATTGACATGTTTGCCATAGTGAACTTGTCCAGAAACACGCTTCGAGAATGTGGTTCGCTCCATTTTTAACCTTTTAACCTCCCCTCTTTCATACATAAATCATCTTAACCCTAAATCATCTCTTCTACTTCATTTTCAACTCCATTTCAAACCAAAATCATTCACAAATACATCATAATCTATCCTTGATCATTAAACCTAAAAGATTAAAACTTTTGCCTCTATTATTCATCAACAAATTCCCACACATAATCAACTTCCTTTGAGTTTCATTTAACCATACCCATGAAATTTAAAGCATAACTTACTTGTTGAAGCTTTAATGTCTTCAAAATCTTCAAGATATCCCAAAAACCCTAGCTTTCTCTCATTTCTTCTTCTTTTCTCCCTTTTCTTCTCTTCACCCACGATTTCTTTTTTTCTTAAAAATACAAGACAATAACTTCTTCTTCTTTTTATACCCTTAATAAGTGTGCAATGTTCATTTTTCCCCTTGCCTAAATGCCTTATGCCTTATAACCTTACGTGAACTTCCAACAATGCCCTTCATTCATTCTTATAACATTAATGCTTCAATTCAATTAATCTATGTCATAAAATCTTACAAACAGTAACATAATAATTAACTCCACAAAATAATCCCTTAAGGACCTCATAATTTATTCAAAATCATACTTGATCCTCAAGAAAGGTTTAGGGGGCCAACAGAAGGAAACTGAAGAAGTTATTAATTAGTAATTTAGTATAGATATGTAACTTTGTTTAAGATAAAAGTATGTTAAAAAGTGATGTTTGAACTTTAAAAAAGTATGTTTAAAGAAGGAAATTGAAAAAGTTATTAATTAGTAATTTAGTATAGATAAATAATTTTTTTAGGATAATTTAAGAATGTGTTAAAGAGTAATGTTTAAACTTTAAAGAATTAGGTTAAAAGAAGGATACTGAATTTTCAATGTCCTTCTTCAAACATACTTAATTTTTTTTAGACTTTTTAGATTTATTCAATTTTAGAAAATATTCAATTTCTATTTCATATTTGAATTATTTTTCTTTGATGTTTTCAATTCCTTTTTAACCTTTTTATGTTTCCTCTATATATACTTTGATTCCTTATGTCAAGAACACAGTTTAACTCGCCTTTTTATTATTATTTCCTTTTTTTTGTTAGGATGATTGAAATCTAAATTTCATATTGTCAAAAAGATATAGAAGTTGTAAGAATCAAGAAGATAAAGTTAAGGGGTATTTTCACTTTTAGACTTTTATCTTTTCATTTCATCTTTATTCTTTGGTTCATTATTTTGTGACTTATTTTTTTCTAGTTATTATTGTGACTTATTTTTTTACAAAAATAATAAAATTATTTTCCTCATATTTTTAGGTTAAAATTATAATGGAGAATATGGAATCATCAGAAAAAGATTCAATAAACTTAGCGTCATCTACTCATGGTAAGTCTAATCCAATATGAAATTATTTTTTTCTTCTTAACAATTTAATGGGAATATCTAATATAATTGTATGTTTTGTGGTTGAATAATTAAAGGGGGAGGAATTTATAGAATGAAAGAATATATTGTTGGTATTAAGGGTAATATTGCTTCTTGTAAAAAAGTACCATTTGATGTACATGGGATGATTAGAAATTTTTCACATCAAAAAAATAAAAATAACAATAAGTGGCTCATGATATCTTTTGAAAATGATAAAGCATTGTAATTATTAGATAAAGGAAAAAGGAAAGCTACTATTGACATTGATTCTTATGTTCCTCCAAGAACTATTTTGGTTCTCAACCTAGTTTAAATAGTAATTTGGTTGATAAGGATATTATTTTGTGATGTAAAAAAGGATGAGCTAGATTGTTTTATCATTCATATATTCCTTTAAATGCTTAAATTCACCATATTTTTAAGAAGTAATAAATGCTATAGCAATGATAGGTTTAGGATTTAAGGTACCTTCTTATTATGAAATTCGTGTACCTTTACTTCAAGATTTAAAAAAGGAATGTGAGTTGGTTTCAGATACATATAATCCTAGCTGGGAACCAACATGATGCATTATTATGAAAGACGAGAAAACTGATCAAAGACAAAGAACCTTGATTAATTTCTTAGTTATATTGGAATAACTTTGATTAAGTCAGTTGATGCTTCTGAGATAGTAAAAAGTGTGAATGCATTATCTAAGTTATTTTATGAAATTGTTGAGGAGATTGGACCAAAGAATATTGTGTATTTTATTACAAATAATGCAACTAATTATATATTAGTTAGGTTCCTTTTACAATCAAATTGTGGGCATATTTATATGCATTACTCATTATATAAATATTATTTTAAAAGATATTGGTGATATGAACTATATTTCTAGTTATGCTCACGTGTATCTAAGATCACAATTTTTGTACATAATCATATTACATTTTTGTCTTGATTAAAAAAGTAAGAAGATTGGTCGAGATCGTGCATCCTGATACTACTAAGTTTGCAACTAAATTTATTACTTTGAAAATGTTTATGAACATAAACAACTACTTCAAAATTTAGTAACAAGTAAACATTTATCCAGTCATAAGTTACTAAAGAGTGTAAAAGAAAAGAAGTTTATGCTATTATTCTTGATTAAAAAAATTGGGGACGCTTGCTTGATCATTGTGAAGATTATGACTCTCCTTATAAAGGTTGTTAAGAATCGTTGACTTAGATATGAAGTCATCTTTGGGGTATATATATGGTTGTATACATAGAGCTTGAAAAAAAAATGAGTCTTTTTAAGGAAAGGAGAAATTGTATAAGTCTTATATAGATATTATTAACTAATGATGGGATAAAAATCTTAGTCAAAAGATCCACTTAGTAGCTTATTTTCTTAATCCATATTACTTATAAAGTGACGACTTATGCACAAATGATATTATGGGTAGTCTCTTTGATATGATTGAATTTAAAGATATTTCTCTATTAAAGAGCAATCATGGGCGACAAATGAAATTAAATTGTATTATAAAAGTTTAGAGAGTTTTACTAGTTCATCTATACTTTTAATTCATCTTTTAATTATTAATAATATATATATTTAATTCTCATAATTATTAATTTAAAATATAGATGAGTGATGGGGGATTATTCAATAAAAGTGCACCAACACTGAGAAAGCTCATTATTAGATTACTCAATTAAACAATTTGTACACCAGGTTATGAACATAATTAGAGCATTTTTTAAAATATTTATACAAAGAAATGAAATCATTTGGAACATTAAAGACTCAATGACCTTGTTTACATTATAATCTGAGAATGAATAATATGCATTTTATTAATTTGTTTTGTTTTTTCATTATTTTAATTTTACTTTTTCACTTTATAATTTCTTCATTAGGTATTCAGGGCGCTTAATAAGAAAAGCATGTATGATTTAGTTAATATTGATTGTATTAATCATAATAATTTTTGGATTGAGGAAGAAGAACCATCGTCTGATCTTAATTACATCAAACTTAAAAGGTTATTTATGAAGAAAATACATATGTCACAATAATTGAATTAAGAATATCTACTAATGGTCAATTTATACTTTGTTTTGATCATATTTAACCTAAAAGTATAATATATTACAAATGCACAATTAAGAATAATTTCAGGCATCACTAATTTGTAATTTATTTGAATGCAGTAAAAAAGTTTATATATAAATACTTTGAATGACAGTGTAGCTTACAAGTCTTTATATAACGTTAAATAATTTAGAACTTTTGACAATAGTGAGATACAACCTTCTTCAAAAATATAACTTTAATTTTTATTGTTATTT
>JANIHY010000009.1:4866283-4877944 GCA_027479065.1 Erythroxylum brevipes
TAAACTATTTTCACTCAGTCATTTGAACCCAATTTCTCACTCAATCATATTCCAGTCAGTCCAGTCAGTTTACAATTTGATCAATTCATAAATCAGTCAATTCAGTCAATTCCAATTCACAATTAAATACCAAAAAATCATGAATGCATGTACCTATGAATATATGTATATGCAGTAGACCTGTTCCTCTATAATTAGAGGCCAGTAGCATATTCAGTCAGTAAATACAGTAAACCTATCAGTCAGTCCCAATATTACCATAATACCCTTGCTGACAGTAACGGGATGTTACAACTAATGAACTTGACTCATAAGGAACAATGTAACTTAGGTAAAATAACATGAGCTTGTAAGGTTACTAACTACATTGATTTGTTTTCTATTTTGTAATGCGGCTTCCCAATTAAATCTAGAGAGCATGTTATAGGTTATTCGATAGTTAGGTTTAATTAATGAGCGTTTCTTAATTAAACACGACCTAAGGAAAAATTATGATTAACAGAACATGTTGAAATTATATTGGAAGATGTAAGAACCCTAAATTAAAGAGAATTTGTCATTCTTTTAATTTTTAATGTTAGTGTTAGTCACTAAAAGACGGGAAAAAAATCTTAGAGAGTCACTTGGTAATCAGTTTCAAGGAAGAGGGGGATCGAAATCCTCCGAACGGAGTAGAGGTAATTGGAACATTGAGATCACAAATGAAGATCTTTATTTCTATTGTTATCTTTATTAAGGATTAATTTGATTAATTTATGAAATTTTTTTTAGAAATATTTTTGTAATTATTAAGGTTAATTTAGTTAAAGCTGAATAGATTATATTATATATTTTATGTGGCCAATTCAAAAGAACTTACCAATTGAGGGGGTCAGATCCTCTGTCCCCCTTATCCTAGCCCTATTCTAGCCCCCTCTCATTTGAGTCATCCATTCAAATAGGTCTTACTTAAGTGGATGACTAAGATAAAAGGAGATCAAAATAGGGCCAAGATAAGGGGTCAATGGACTCCCTCCCCCATTTGAGTGGATTTAGGTATACTATGCATATGATATACTAACACCTGGATAGATGACATCCTTGTTTTTTCAGGTAGGACCTATGAAGTCAACCAAGTTAAAAATACATGTATAGATGAGACCTCAGAAAGAGGCATATAGAAATCTGAGAATGGCGAAACTTGAGTTGCTAGAAAACGATGCGACGGAGAAGAACAACACCATCAACATTACCAAGAAGAAGAAAAGGAATCATGGATCTACCAACTTTTTTGTCTTTGTTGATTACTTATTTCTCATCATTTTCTTTGCCTTCCTTTGTTTCATTGTCTTCAAGCTGGTTGGTATCTGAGATGTTCTACACTCAGATTCTCACTCCCTCTCGTTTTCCTTTTTTTCAGGTAAACTTCTCTATTCGACCGACCTATTTTTTCGTTCGTTTTCTTTTTTATTTTTCAGTTCACGATTGCTCCGATGATATTTGGATATGTGAAGGAGTAACGATTGTTGGATGTAGAAAAATCAGAATTAAAAAGATGAACTTTTCTAATGAGGAGAAACATTTGCATTTTGGATTGATGTCAATTGTCAAAGGATTGTTCAAGTAATAATGCTAATGGGTTCTTGTAATGAAACGGTCCTTAATTAAAAAGTTTAGCTGTTTATCTGTTTCAGGCAAAATGTTTATCTCTGGGAAATTCTGTGGTGGGAAAACTGCTTGATCTAGTGGCCATCAACCCTCATTTGTGGTTTATCGTAAACCTTCAGGTCAATGGAGGGGAATGGGTAGTGAGGTCCCATATTACCCATCAATATATGTAGGATTCAAACTCATTTAACTCCATTTTAGCTGTCGAGTTCATTTCTGAATCCATAACTAGTGTACTTTATCAGTTAGGCCTTGCTATCTTGCCCATCTTGATTTGTTATTAATATGATGCTTTTTAACATGTCATTAGTAGCAACATATCCTCTAGAGTTATTTCCTGCAAATTCAAGAACATGGAGGGCGCACACTGAATATAATTTTGTCTGTTGGATAATTCTTCCTCAAGATTAATTTGCCCTAATTCCTTTAATTCCACTCATTTCAACCTTGTTGGACTGGTGTAGTTGTGCTGTGCTGGTGCCCATTTGATGAACCAACGCTTCTGTAGCAGCATAACCGTTGTTATCTTTAGGTTGGAAGCAGCTAGCAAAAATTTGTTGAATTTGCTGGCTTTACTAACAGTTGGGTAGACCCCAGTACAATATTTGGTTGTTACTATCTGGTAAAAATGGTGAATTCTTACAGTATAATCAGGTTTATGCATAATGTACATTTGAAATCAAATTTTTGTTCGCTGCGCATCGTCTTTTAGTTGATAGTGGAATAATTGTTGCTGCAGGCTAATTCTTTGATGCATTCATCTCAATGTTGAAACTTCCAACTCTAGAACAATTGAGACTTTTGATGTACTCGGATAAGGACTTGGATTTAAGATGAAGAGAAATCTGTTTTCCTAACCAATTCTCTTCTCTCTCCTTCACTCATTTGATGATTGACTTTTAAATGTATGTGTTGACTAATAGTGACTAGATATCTTCTGTTTCTTATCGTTTTATCATGAGAGCGAGACTAGTCTAGCATCATGTAACATTTTGCTTGAGTCTGAACACTGGTTGCTCAACATATGCCGTGGAACAGTGTGGTCAGTAGTTTAACTCCATGGCACTGAATATGATTCATATTTGATTGGTTGATTGGTTTCAGGCATCAGAATTCTTCAATGATTTATCCTGTAGTTCTTTCTTCCTTTTCTTTTAGTTCTTAAAATCTGTAATATTCATGAGTAAATAGAGTTATATAGGGTAAAAATATTGAAAAATCTTTGAAATATTAAAGTTTATTCCACCATGTTGTCTGTCAGTAAAGCGTACAACCTTGCATTTATTGGAGTGGTGTTGTTATCAACACTATACTATCGCTCAACCCTGATATGTATTTGAGAAAATCCTGCCAAAACCAGACTTAAGTGTTACGTATGTGGTGAAATTTAGTATTATAAGCTACGTTTATTAGCTTCAATTTTATGTGTATAATCCCGAGGCAAATGAATAGGATCCAGTTACCTGTTAACGCGATCAAGTCCAGCAGACAGTGAAGTCCGTATGCAAAGGGAGTCAGTCAATGATTTTCTGTCAATTTAGGAACTGTTTCAGACCCATTCTACTGGCGTCTATTGCAGCATTAGCATGTTGAGCATCAGAACCAATAATCATTAGCAGATTAGTTTAGTGGTCAATGCAATAAATGGTACGTGCAGATATTAGAATGAAGCTGTTTGTCATGAGCTTCAAGATATTTTCTTTTTCTGTCTGCCTTGGCCATACTCTGGCCAAGGAGAAGGGACGCACAAATATAAACAAGTACACAATTTATTAGCAGTCCAGTAATGTTCATAAGGATGGCAAATTTGGAACTAGGAATACACCCTACTACTTATTTTCTCCCCTGTGAAGGAAATTATGGATCTCTTCCTTACATCAAAGGGACTAGAAACACAAGCATCTATCACTCCATAAAACTTAAAGCATTCAGTCTCCTGGAAAATGCACCTAAATGCAATTTCAAGGATGTGTTGTTGGAGTAGCACCAACATGACCTGGATTTGGAACTTCAAACCCAGGATTTGGGACGAATGAATCATCTCCACCAGGGACAAAACTCCCTCCCCCTGCATGTGGACTGAATGAAGGAACGTGGAAAGATGGTGGCACCAGTACCCTACCAATGCCTGGAATGAGGAAGCTATGGTCTGATAGCAACCACTGAGGCTGTTTCTTGTTCTCATTGCCTGAAATTTCTGGTATTTTACGACCTGCAAGGACTTGTCCACAAAGGGCAACCAGGACAAGGAGTGCCAAAACAGAGGGCAGGGTTTTGATGGCCATTGTAGGAACTGAGAAGGACAAGTGATTCAGAAGTAAGCAAATGTCTACTCTGCGATGCTGCATTAGCAAGAGAGTTGGTCATTTTATAAGTCAGATTCAACCAGTTTGGCGGAGTATTCGGTGATTGAAGTGGTAGGTAGTCAAATAACAAAAGATCATATGAAGGCAAAGAAGAGTAAATGTCGCAATGTTGGGTGACTTCGTGCGGTGAGTGAATGCCAAGGCATGGAAAAATATGTGAGAAGAAAGTCTCCCTACACGTTCATCTGAATTTTTGAGGTGCTGGATTAAGATGGTTGATTGTTTATAAGAGTATTTGTCACATCCTACCGACCTTCTTTGGCATGCGAACTTTTGGCGGGTTATTCACTGTACAAATGAGTTGGTAAGGAGCTCTTCTGACTTAAGTGAGGTTACGGGTTCGAACGGGGATTAATCTAAATATGGACGGCTTAAAAATGCTTTCTTATAGTTGAAATTTTTCTAAGAAACCTCGTGGGCGAAAAAAATAATAAAAATTTACGTGTCCATAAGTTGGATTTATGAAATAAAGCTCATCATAAGGTTGATTTATAAAATTTTAGTTAGTAAAGATGAACATATCTACAAAACTTTTACTGCTCGCCAAAGTGAAAGCTTTAGTATCATTCTTGTCTTAGGACTCAAAAGGTGGAATGCTTACCTTAGGCACCTTCACACTCCGGCCTGATATTGTGTAAGGGAGGTAAATCACGGTTTGATCCCAGGTAACTTCTCGGAAAGACGACCCAGTGTTCGGTGCGCACAAAGAGTCACCATATTGGATGAACTCCCACACTGTCACTGTCGAGACTCGAACCTATAACTTTGAACTCACTTTCTTTCCCAATGACCAACTGGACTACCAGTGCAATCAGTATCATTCTTGGCTTATATATAATGGTCGGGACTTTGATTGTACAATGTACCAGATCTGAATCTCCGTCTATGTCATAGGGTGTTCGTAGGCCATAAACGTTATCCTCTCGAGCAGTAGGTCTTTTGAAGTCAAGCTATGTTCGAAATCATATAAGCTCCAAAATGCGAGAATCTTACAACTTTCATATAAGCTCCAAAATGCAAGAATCTTACAACTTTACACTAATAACAATGGGGTAGATAGGGTGTTTTAGCACGCCAAGAATGCTCTTCCTAGCAAAGCTTCATGTCGAATTTAGCACAGCGTCATATACAATGAGTCAATGACCCGTTGCGCGCTCATGAACACTTCATCAATTCCTTGAAGCTGCATTGCGACATTTCTGACGAACATAAAGAATATGAACACTGAAATAGTGTTTGTTTGCACCAACATTTTATTACTGTGCCAACATATCAGCATCACCTTCCTTGGAATTGATGTTTGTTCAAATGCCAAAAAGAAAAAAGAAAAAAGACATCACAACAATCAACCTAGCACCTCTACTGTCACAGCAGATCATGAGTTTGGTCTTTCCTCAGAAAATCTAGGAAGTTGAACGAGTGAGTTAACTCGCGTGACACCTTCCAAACCTGACCAACTCTGGTCTTCAGCTGCGGTTGTTTCACGACTATCATCAACTTCAACTGCTACTCTAACATAGGTGTCGTTTTCTTCTGATGATCTAACAGTAAAATTTCTTCGCAAACATGGCTCTGATTTTTGCCCATCATCCGATTCAATTGCATTTCCAGAATGATTGCTCTGAAGGGTAGCTGAAGATAAGCATTGTTCATCACAATCAGACTCTGAATCCATCTTTCCATCTAAAAATAAGCAAACTACAGCACAGTCGTCCATCTTTGAAGTTGGATATTTTAGCTTCCATTCGTGAGCTGCTGAATCCACCAAAATTCTAGCAGCTGATGACCGTGTTGGAGCTGAGGATACAATCTCAACCACCTCTTCGTTGCTCAAAACATCCCAAACCTGTAGCCACATTGGATTGAGTTGTCATAGTCTTTTCCTTATTACAATTCATCCCATCACAGTTTAATCTATTTAGACCATTTACCAACCCAACAACAGGCCCATTACTAAATTCATGTATAAATGTCAGAGAAATAAATGTTAGCACCAAATCTTACAAGATGATGTATAAAACATGTGCAGCTGAGGCACTAAAATAAAAAATAAGGCACCATATTGCTTATTAGCATCATTTTGGGGTCCTATATGAAATATGAAAAATATTCATTGTTTTTAATCAAAACCAAAAATGTTTGGAACTTAGATGATTGCTCCTACCCCAAACTGACTATCAACTGGCCAAAGTCAATGTTAATTGGTGTCAAAGCAGTAACAGTTCAACAAACTATTACACTTTCCGAAGATCACATTGTAATACTGCAAACCAGGCACACAGCTATATCCACCACATAAAGCTTCACGCTTAATAGCTTTGAAGCAAGCAAAATTGCCCGCTGATTTAGGAATGAAATTGATAATGTGACAGTCTACGGCGGCCATGACTTTCAACAGCATAATTGCTCAGTCAAGTAACTAATGGACGCGGTTCAGAACCACTTGTCTAGAGTTTGGAAGTGTTTTCCAGAGAACTAGTACGATATGCAACCTTTAAATTATTAATATATCAATCTCTTTACTTTGTACTGTAATAGGAAAAAATATTAAGGAAAGAGTTTCATACCCCATCTGATGCAAGAACAATAAACTGATCTCTTTCTGTAAGTAACCGGTGAGAAATCTCAGGTATGGAGATCACACCATAGTCTTTCAAACAAAAGTCACCAAATGCCCGAGCCATTGCTAGGCCAGGAGCATCATCAAATGGCAGCCAAACTCTTTGAACTTCAGGCTCGTCTTGCAATGCAAAGACCCTTCCTTTACAACGCTTAATTCTTTCAGCTTCCCCTGTAATAATTTGGCTTTACGTAAGCTGTCTCATTTACATAGGCAGACCACTGAAAGATTTGAAATAGTAAATGATATACTTGGCAAATCAGGTTTCAGATCAACAGTCAACTGGACTGCCACTATTGAATCATTACTGTCCTTAGATCCCAAGATTGCACGAGAATCCCCAATGTTTCCCATGAAAAGATTGGAGCCCTTCAATCATAGATAAGCACAAACAATAAGACTAAAGCTAAATGGAATGCCATGAAGTGAACTGGCTATCAATCCCGAGTTACCTGTTTTACAATTGTGACTGCAGTGCTACCACTGCAGAAGCAGTCCACATTAGGATGGGATCTTAACTCTTTGTCCATTGCCTTATATGACTTCAGGAATGCCTCTTTCCAAAGGGTATGCAATTTGTCCTCAGGTGAGTCATCCTTCTCAGAATATCCACCATCTGACTTCTTTGAATTCCGTTTAAAACAGGCTTTACCCGATCCATCTTGCGTTTGCTGAAAAGAGTGCAGAAACGACAATAACTTTACAGGCAGGTTATCTCTCACCTTGCGAGCAACAAGATGGCCTTGTGGTCCATGACCATCAAAGACTCCACAAAATGTGACATCTTCTGACAGAAAATCCTAAAAGGTATCATAGGATCATTAGCCAGAAAAACCCACAAGTATTAGAAGCTAATAAGACACGAAAGAATCAAACTTACTTCCCACACAATCATGGCGTCCTGGTTTATTCCCTTTCGACCCTGTTGTGTGAATACACAAGAAGTTCTGCTCTTTCCATTACTGAAAACCCTGTTGGGAATGGAAGTTAAATGCTGCAGTGCAACTACATGGTCAGAGAATGTTCTCTTGGTTCTTTTTTGCCCACAGAAACCAACTTCCAAGCAAGAGTGAGGAATTGGCTCTTCATCACTCCTGCTACACGTACTCCGACTACTAGTTGAGACACAGGCCCCCATTTGATCAAACCCAGAAAGAAGAAGGCATCTACTCTTAAGTTAATCCGCAAGCTTCAACCTTAAGCCAGAACAGATCTCAAATGAAAGTCTGTACCTTAACAAAATTTATTTTTTAAAAAAAGGTGACCAGGTAGAAGACTATCCAAAACATCAAAGATTCCCCACATGAAACCACAGCTCACTTTAGAAGTAGACCTGGATATAGAAAACGGGGATCTTTTTAACCCTAGTCAAATATAATCCAGTGGCTGTGAATCCAGCTGAAATCGTACAAGAAGAGATCAATTAATGAATTGTTTGCGAGACATATGCTAGAATCCAGAACATGCCGCTTATAGATAAAATCAAGCCAAGTACATATTATACTCTTTCATGTGACATCTAAATATAATATAAATAAAACGATGTCCTAATCCCTCCTCCTCATTTCCATCCACCTTGCCTACGCGCAGTTGATAGAGGGGGGCAACTTAATTTATACTACCAATACGAAACATGTATTAAAGACAGGATTAAACAGGAGAATCCGAAACATAGAAGAAACAAAAAGAAGATAGGAACAAGAAGCCTCCTGTTACACATCCAAGCCTCAAAACCAGCTCATAGAACTCATCTTCATTGCGCGGTAAACAAAAGGGTTGGTCTTAAATTCCTACCTTTAACGGTGAGTTGGCCTAAGGGGTATTCCAACTCATTGCTTCACATCAACCTAAGTTAAATGCCCTTGGTGACAAACTTGCTGTCCATGAAAACGCTGTAAACAAAAGAAGAACAAACTACAGGTCTCAAATTTGTAGGCTTTTGAATGTTACAAAACAAGCGCCGATTTTCACGTACTCCCCAAAAAGAAGAGTGAATCATTTATCAGCGATAAAGCAGAAAACGACGAAGGAGAGGTATAATTTTGTCAAAACAGAACGAAAGATGAACGTTTACAGACAAGAAAAGCAACACATCAAGTAACTCTTTCGTGATTATCAGTAGCATGAGGAGAGGTAAAGAAAAACCAGAAAATGCAGAGACTAACTAAAGCTATGTTGCCTAGTTCATCAACCAGGAAAAGGTAGCTCTAAAGGGCAAAAATGTACATTGTTGAAGAACAACAGATGAAGAAAATAACAAGAAAAGAAAAAAGAAAGGAAAGGAAAACATATCAGCCAAGCGACTGAGCTCTTTTAACCACTCTGACCCATTGTAGCACTAAAGTGAAAGTTTCCATTTTAAGAATAAAACACCAAAAACTTCATAGAAACGGTATTCTTTTTTCTTATATTTCTGCTCAGTTCCAAAGTAAACAATGGAAGGACGAGAAGAAGTTTAACCAACCCAAGAAGCAAAAAGTTGAGCGTTAGATCAAAATTAAGTTAAAAAAAAAAAAGAGAGAGAGCCATGATCTTCTTTAAACGTACGTGATGGAGGGCATTCAAAATTCAAAGAAAGGTTTTCCAAGTGAGAAAAGGAACACAAAAGAAAAGAGTTTACCTTTGTTCAAAAGCTGTTATTAAAGACAACAGGACCAGAAGTCCAGAACAGCAAAACGGAGGGAGACAGAGAGAGAGAGAGAGAGAGGTTGAGGCGTTGAAGGGTGAATTGAATACAAAAAAAGGAAAAAGAGAGACTAAAGAAGAGGAAGAGGGTGGTGGTGTATGCATTAATTGAAAGCAAAAGCAAAGTGTAGAAAAGAGCGAGTGAGCGGCAGCGACCATGTGTGGACTCTACAGCCCAAATGATGACTTGGCGACAACATTTCTTTGCACACGCGCACACTTTGTAGTACGAACTGTTCACACATTTAAGAAGGGAAAAGACTTTCTCCTTCATTCTTAAATTTGAGAAATGAGAACGAATTAATTAAAATATATTTAATTTGATTTGAAATTAAATCAATGGCTTCAAATACATTAAAACTGGTGAACTGTGTTTGTCTTGTGTCTCTTTCAATTTGAACTAACAATCTGATTCTTTATTCTAAGGAATTGACCTTTTCAGAATGCTACTATATGCATTTAAAAAATATTCAGCTGAAAAAAAGGTGCATGTACTAATTGTAAAGTTGACTTTTATGAAGAATTTTATATGTTATACTTGAATTTTTTATATAATATTTATGATAACATTTTAAATCATATTAACAAGTCAGCTTTAATAACTCCTTAAAATATGCATATGAGTATAAAATGTGAAAATAAGGAAAATATATGAGAAGAAGAATCAGGACGAGATTCAATCCCGGTCATAGTGGATAGATATTTTTTTTTTAATTTTTCAATATCTAAGATTATTTTAAATTTTATAACATAATTGATACATAAAACATAAATCATAATTCGTACATTGTTGTAAAACTTGATATTTTTCATGTAGTTTCTCTCAAATTGTTCCTAAAACTAGTTCATTGCAAGCACCATAGTCACACACATATTTGACCTCTAACGATATTTACATGAAAAAGTTGAAAAAACTCTATAAGTGGTGTATAGAAAAGTAAGTAAGAAATACCAGGTCTTTTAAAACCTATGCCTATTTATAATCGAGTTTTAATCTTTTGGTAATTTAAATAAAATATAATTCTAATTTTAATTAATTTCTAATTAAAATTATAATTAATTATAAATTAAACTCAAATAAAAATATAATATCTCATTTTGCTCCTTATTTATTAAATATCTAATTTTTAACCCTTAAACTTTCTAAAACTTTATAATCAAGTCTAATTTAAATAAATCACAATTTCTCTCTAAAATCGTTCAATGTTTGTGACCTATAAGGTTCTTAAATATATTGATGATAGATATAAATGGTAACTTTGAATCTTACTTAATATTAGATATATTAAACTTCATTAATTTATTTTTAATTATCTAATTAAATAATTTATATTCATATATTAAGAAATGACATTTATTAATGCATTATAATTACCTAAATTACTACTAATATCAATGTGGTTTTAATTAATCTTTACTTGCATGATATTTTTTTGTATTCAACTCTTTTATCATTCAGTGTTTCAATTGGACATTGAGTGTCTAATTAATGCCTACACTATTTAAGTCTAATTATAATAGTTCTCCACCATTGGTAACTAATTGAAAACTATTTTAAAGTGTCATTTTATCTTAGCTATGGTTTCACTAAATCAATATTAATCAAGAACAATAAAATATTCTCCTTATTCTCTATAGAATGATAATCCTATATTGATAACCTAAATACTCTAAATAGTTCAACTTACATCCAATAACCACCGATAGAGTTATCATTGACAAGAATATGCCCTAAGTAGTATACAAAAAGTAACAATCCCTTTATATGGTACTTTATAGACCTCAAGTTAAAAGATTACTTATGCAATCATCATAATGAAAATTTTCATAGACAATATGTAATTTTTCAAATAGAATTCTCAAATCAATTAAATGAACCTATTCTCCAATAAACACCCACAAATTTTTTTAAGTGTCTCCTTAATTTAATCGATAGGATATATTATTCCACAATAAAAAATGAAACATATATTATTTGTTGATTATTAATGTTTAGTCTCATTAGAACAACCAGTTATTAATCTAAATGATTATTTTACTAAATTAAAATATACATAATTGCTTGATTAGCTATTAATACTAAATTGGAAGCTTTCTAATCTCAAAATAATACCATTCTAAGTAAAATATACCTTAACTAACACTTACTTCTACCAAACTAAAGTTTATATTCATATGAAATTGAACTCAAGATATCAACTTATATATAGAATAATGGGAATGAAGTATCAAATATATCAAATATTAAGCACCTTTATTATATTATCTATGTACTTGGATTAAAATGGATGAACAACTCTTATATAAATCTTTATAGATTTAATTCCTAGAATTAAGTTATTA
>JANIHY010000009.1:4894145-4904359 GCA_027479065.1 Erythroxylum brevipes
TTCTTAACCAATTCTATACATTTTATTATTATCAAAACATAAGTGGAATTAATTTGTCAACCACCATTGGTCCAACACAGATCTCCTTATCCTTATCTTCTGTGTTAGACTTTGCTACCTTTCTAAGGAAAGGTGAATGGTTAGTCTAAAAAACAATTAGGGAATCAAGATTTACCCTTGAGATATATGATATATCCCTTTCTCCTTTTTTCAATTTCTTCTGCACTATTCATCCTTTGTGTAACCCTCTCAATATCCTCAAGTTTTGTACCACTCCTTAAGATGATTACACTAACATTCTTTATTTATCTTAGGTTTTGATAGCAAATTTCCTCCTCTTTGGGCTTCTAAATAGTTGATAACGGCTACCATTTATCTTACCTGGTTCTCAAAATTATGAATGCTAGAATTCATCTTATAAAATTTAGATTTGGTCACCTACTAAAACTTCTATACATCCTATTGGAATTGGAAAGTGTTAGTTGCAAGAGGCTTAACTATATCTTCCAACGATGTACTTAAGGTAGAGGAGAAGGCTTATTGTCTTTGTTAAAATTGTTGTTCACCCTACGACCTATTTGGAAAGTAGTTTTGCTACCTATTCCCTCCACAACTTAGGTTTGAGTCATCTCTCCAACTTGGGTTATAGGTTTGGGAATATAAGTTGTATTGTTTGGCAAAATTCCCCCTGCAGCATTAACATACCCTATGTTTCCATCTTGCAAAGTTGGACACCCATCTGTTGGATAGTTTGCATTTATATATATACCACATGCTTTTATCTATGCTTGCCCTACAATAATTTGCCTAACAAAGGATGTTAGTTCATCTAAATTATGTTATATAGATGAATTTTTTTACCTTATTTACCCGACAAACATCGTTGTGAGTGCCAACTTGTTGAATATTAGATGCCATACGCTTGATTAAAATTTTGGCCTTTATAAGAGTCTTTTCATATAGTTCTCCATCGTACATCTACTAAGCTCCTATCCATACACAATAGTCCTTTATAAAAGTATTAGATGAGGAGTTATTATGTGATATTATGGTAAGAGCAGCTGACACACAACTTCTTAAAGCATTTATAACACTTGTAAAGGGATTCTCCATGATGATGCTTTATCTGCAAATCTCTTTCCTTATGTTGATTATATTTGATGTTGAAAAGTAGTTCTCTAAAAACAACTTCTTGATTTCAATCCACGTGTTCACACTCCTTGCGGGCAGATAAAAAAGACAGTCTTTTGTTGTATCCTTTAATGAAAATGGGAAGGCTCTTAACATAATATGCTCATTCGTCTCCCTTGGAGGTTTCATATTAAGTCAATTAACATCAAGCTCCTTGAGATGATTATGCGCATTGTCACCTACAAGTCTATGACAGTTGAGTAAAAGATGGATTAACTCAGACTTAAAATCAAAAGTGATATGTTCAACAAATTAGAAAAAGTGATGCATAAAGATCCTTGATTCAAGTCTAGTGCAACTAACTCTTTTAAAGTTATCTAATTGGCTTAGCTTCTTTAAATTCAAGTCATTGTTGTATTCCTAAAATTTTTCTAGTTTCCCTTCATAACCTTCACAATGTCCTTTTGATCTCAGGATCAAATTGTATAGTTTATTGATAATGAGATCTCTTTAAAAAATAATAGTAAAAACTAATTATAAAAATAAACTAATTAACATAAAAATAAAAAATCAAAATAACTTTATTGCCTAAAAATGATGCCAAAAATCTTGATGCATGTCAAATACAACAAAAAATAAAACCTAACTCTTTATAGCTAAATTTATAGCAGTGGTGAGTAGAGATCATGTCCATATAAAGTGTGTCTAGATTTTGTAATGAATGAATTCATGTTTAGGATTTTTGGGGAGGGGGGTGTTGCTAAATTCGATTAACAAATTAATGTAAAAGTAAAATATTGAAGGTAAATCATGTCAAATAGTAAAAAAGTGATAAAATTGACAAAGGGGTTTCAAATCTAGTACTTGTTTCAATCTCAACCTTCACACGAATGAGCATAATCAATCGTTATATTGTTATTACAATACCCCTCCTTGAAACTATTAACCGTAGATTAACAATCATCATTGTTAACCCCAATTTCTCCTTAAGTCATACATAATCAAAATAAGCCTTTTTTATTAGGTTTTACTATTAGACAACCTAGAATAAGCTCTCAAGATTTAGTATAACTACATTATGTTATAGGAAAACATGTTAATCTAGGCAATAACCACACAAGCTCTGGTTATTTAACATATGCTATGTTATCCTTAATGATAAACATCAATTAGTTTACCACAAGTGAATCAGAGTTACAACAATTACGTACTACAATCTAGGTTCTGGAAATGGGTTCATTAAAGAATAATTTATTTGAGAGTGAGAAAAATGATCATCCATACATGAATCCCAAAACATTAAACAAAGAATAAAACAATCAATTTTAAAAGTGAGTGCGAACAACAATACTAGATTAAGAAATGCCAAAAGGTGTTCATCGACCTCGATATCCCCTTTGAACTGGAAGGAAGAAGGTTAGCTCCCCATAGATCTCAAAGAGGTAAGAAATCTTCCCACTTTCGTGTTTCTAAACTCTTCCTCTCTTCATTTGTTCACTTAAATGTCCTTTTATAGTAAAAAATAAGGTTCTGCAACACACATGATAAGTTACATGTGCACATTGATGATCATGTCTATCATTTTTTTTCCTAAATTCATAAACTTACATGGCCTTTGCGAGCTAAAAAACCACTTATATGACTATATAACTCACTTATAAAGCCATATAAGTTCAAACATGGCTACGTAGCTTGCAAAAGAGGCTAAAACCACATCTTTGCACTCTTACGTGCTTCCAATGAGTTACATAGTCTCATACATGACCGTGTAAATTGTAATAAATTTATTTCTTTGTCCCATATTTATCCTAGTTCCTTTCCTTCTTGTTCCAAAAAGGTAGAATATTGAAAATCAATAGGATGGCTCCAAATATAGGTTTTTAGTCATTTTGGTTCTTATTCCTCCAACTTCTACCTAAAATAAAATATGAACCAAAATAAGTATCTTGAGCACATTATAACATTAATCACTAAGCTTTAGGGAGTAAGTATATAGTCAATCAAGCACTAATCAAGAACCTTGTTCTCCTAGAACTTTTCAGAAAACAAAATAAAAACTAATAAGCTTAAGGAAAGCTTGAGATGTTTAGGTTCTTAATGGTATATAATCTCAATCCATTATCACCATTTTATTGGTAGGACAGTGGTGGCTTTTGACTCTTCTCTTATTCAAATCAATAACCTAATTTTTTGAACTATTCGATTCATTTTACTTACTACCTTGTATGGTCTAACAACCATTTTGATATCTGTATTATACATGTTATTATTCTAGCCTTTTAAACAATATAGCTTTAAGATGAACTTAATTAGATGTAAGGATGTTTTCAAGTCTCTTAATTGACTAGGAGACTTAACTTGTCTTCTTCATTTAAATGAATCTAGGGAGTTAGAGCAAATTAAAATATCCTCACTAATAAGTTGGTTTAGGTGATAAATCAGACTAGAGTGTTAGATCTTATCTTCGTTTTCAGTTTTGTACCTAGAATAATATTTGATAAGGGGGTTATGGTCATTGATTCCTGGTTAAGGCAATCCCCATATTACTATACTAATATTGGTCCTCCACTTGTCTTAAATCACTTTAAAATTGAGTTGTTAAGTTTAAGCCCCCTAAGTCCCCATTTAGTTCTTGTAACTATTTGGCATCAATTGAAGGGTATAAAGAAGTGATTAAGGTAGGCCTCACCTTGAGAGTGGTTGGCTATAAAGCTTTCCAATTAATGATGAAGCTTAATGTTGTCAAGGAGGAAATTAAAGCAATCCAGTGTAGGGTCTATTTGAACATTGGTACTAATCTTTAGAAAACAAAGGAAGTTTTTAGGAAGGTTTATAATGAGTACTACATAAACCCTCTTAACTAATAATTGAGAGCTTATGAATCTAAGGACCTCAATTAATATAATCAAAATATTTAATTCAATAACTCACTCTTAAGATAGAAAGCTAGGGTGTTTTGGCACAATTCTAGAACAAGATCTCTTCATTTGTTAACGAGGAAGGGCCATTATGTAAGGAGAAGGATAAAATTAGTGCGATTGCATTTAACTTCTGTAAGGATTTACTAAAGATAATCTTATGAGACCATTCAACCGCCAAGATATTAAATAAGCATTTTTTAGTTTGAATCTTAATAAGTATCTTGTGCCATATGGCTTCAATATGTGCTTTTTGGGAGAACATAGAGGATAATTAGAGAGCTAGTGATTGCAACTATCTGAGATTTTTTCAAAAGTAAGAGAATGCTCAAGGAATTGAATAAAACACATCTCTGCCTAGTTCCCAAGACTAAGAATACAAATTTTATATATGACTATCAACCTTTCTCATATTGTAACACAATATATAAAGTGATATCTGAGCTCTTAGCTATTAAGTTTAAGAAGGATCCTAAAATACTTATAAGAACTTTCTAATGGGATTTTATCTCAAGGAGTTCTATTAGAGACACTATTTTATTATTTTAGGAGCTGTTTGAAGATTATGATACTAACGCTTTTATTAGAAGTTTTTAATGAAAATTGACTTTGCCAAAGATTCCTTGGAATGGAGCTTCACAAGTTGATTCCTCTAAATATTTGGCTTACTTGAAGCATTTTTAGGATGGATACAACAATATATTTCATCAACTTCATATAATATCTTAGTTAATGATGCTCCTTTTAAAACTTTGAATTGAGTTAAAAAAATTAGACAAGGGGATCCTATATCCATTTATCTATTTACTTTAGCAACTGAAGTTCATACAAGATTAATTACTTTCAAAATTAAATGTAGTTTCTAATTTGTTTTTCACCATAAGTGTAGGGGTTTGAAAATCTATCACTTAGCCTTTGTGGATGATCTCATGTTGTTCTGTGGTGGAGATCCATCATCCATTAAATTATTAGTGGACCCTCTTAACTTTTCCTCTAGGTTTGAAAGTGAATAAGGAAAAAATAAGCTTTATGTTTCTTCTTATAACAATAATGTTGATCTATTCGGATTTATTTTTGGATTGAGCATTCTTATTTTCCTTCTAAGATACCTTAGTATGCCTATAACTGCTAAAATACACAAGTTCATTAACTGTATTCCCTTTTTAGAGTTAAGGAAAAAAATTAACTCTTCGTAGAATATTTATTTTTCTTGTAAATGTAGGTTATAGCTAATTATTGCTATTTTGAGGAATATCCATATCTACTAGAGTTCTCACTTAGTCTTTCTAAGAAGATCAACCAATGAGTTTAAGATCATTAAAAATTTCTTATGGTTAGGAAAAACTGATAACTTAAAAGAGGAAATGGTCAAGTGGTAGGAACTTTGCCTTCTTCAATAGGATGGAGATTTAGGGTTAGTTTCCATACAAGCCATAAACTCAACTTTATTAGCTAAAAGGATATAGAAGCTCTTCAATGAAAAGGAAGCATTAATAAGTACTAACTATCTAAGACCAATTTTATCAGTTGAAAATTAATAAAGAGCATTCCTGGTGCTTAGTTCAAATGTGAGGTTAATTGATTAACAACTTTTTCATATAAAAACCTGATAGGTAATGGCATGCAAACCTGATTTTTGTTTGATAATTGGTATAATCTTGGGCCTCTAAACTTATGGAATGACCTAAGTCAACTAAGTATAGGATTCCTTGTAATGCTAAGGTCAACGGTATAATCTCAAAAGGTAATTAATGTTATAATTTTAAAGGTTCAATATGTATTATTGATAGCTTGCCTTATCTATCAAATCCTCTTAATGATGATATAGTCATTAGGATGAGGGACAACTCACATCGATTTACCAATACATCTTGCTTGGATTTTTTAGACCTAATTCTCAAAAGTTCAATAGTTTGATCTTGTTTAGGCAAAATCCTTGATCTTTAAAGCTTCTTTCATTAGCTGGCTTATAGTAAAGCGAAGATTGCAGACAAGGAACAAACATTATGGCATACATGACCATATAAGTTTTCTATGTCAACTTTTTCCTAAAACTAATGCTCATCTCTTCTTTGCTTTGAGTTGGAATTCTATAGCTTATGTTCTTTAAGATATTGCTCTTTGATCTCTTCTTTCATGTTTTCTAGCTGTATATTTTATATTTTTCTTTTCCTTTTATTATCTTGATTCTTTATAAGGATCTTCCTAGTGTTTTCCCATTTATTTTGGTTCTAAAAATAACCTTGAAACATAAAAATATAAAAATCTCGTGACCTAGAAAAGCTAAAATTTGTCCTCGAATGATCATTTTGTAGCAATTAGTTTAATTTAAGTTACTTTGATATAAGGATTGTAACATTTTTCTTATATGATTGCATGTGCATAAACATAAGATATACAAGGAGTTCAAGCAAACTAATAGATATGTAAGTTTTCAGCATCACTAAACAAGAGAGTAAGATTTGAAAAATGAGATGCCAAGAAGTGACAATGAGAGCAATGGTGGAGGAAAGGAAACAAGGAGAATAACAAAGAACCCTTATGGGCTTCAAGAGGCTAGGGCTAGGGTTCAATGCTAACCAATAAGAAATAATGAGACTAATATTGTAGTCTAACACTTTTAAAATTATACTAACACTGTTGAATATGCTGTAAACTAAAACCCAATTTTATAGACTGACTAATGAGGATCCTAATGTCCATTTGGCCAACTTTTTGGAGATTTGTGACACATTTTGATATAATGGATTTTCTAAGGACGTAGCCAATATGAGGCTTTTTTCATTCACACTTAAAGATCATGCAAAGGCTTGGTTGAATTCTTTTAGCCCAAAGAACATTACAACATGGGAGCAACTAGTGCAAACTTTTTTACCTAAATATTTCCCCTTAACAAAGACCACTAGGATCATAAAGGAGATAACCAATTTCTAGCAAAGTAAAGGGCAGTCGTTGTATGAGGATGAGAGAGATTCAAAGAGTTAAAAAGGAGTTGCCCATATCATAACTTGCCCAAATAGTTCCTTTTGCAAACCTTATATAACAGTGTGAATTCTTCTGTATGAGGCACCATAGACGCAGTAACTGGTGGTTCACTAATGAGGAACATAGTTGATGCCACATATGATTTATAAGAAGACATGAAATTCCATCTAGAGTAAACATAAGGACAACCATAAAATGTGAATACAGGCCTATCAATAACATCAAAGTCATGTAACACATTAAATTAATCAACATGCCTTAAGCTCTTTATACAAGACTATGTAAGTTTGAAATTTAGAAATAATAAAGAACATAGGCAAGTAGACATACGTGTACTAGGTTTTGTACTTGCCCTATAACTTCGTAACTTGGTTAAAACAACTCTAAATCCCTTTGTACTTGTTTAAATTTATTCCTTTTACTCTAAATAAGTGAAATGAAATGATGCTTAAATTAATAAAATTCTTTCAATTTTTAAGAAAAGAGATGAATTATGACCAAGAAACAAAACATGACTGAATTAAATACCAGACACAATAAAAAAATCAAATGAATAACTGAAATACACTAAATATAATCCTAAAAATATGAATGATTAGGAGCTTATCAAACTTTCCCACATTTAGGCATTTTCTAGACCTCAAGAAAACAATAATTGAAATTCATAGACCTTTCTAGATATTCTCTTCTACTTTATCTTAACTTATCTATTCACACTTCAAATCATGATGCCTAAAGAATTAATCCATAATACAATAAGAATCAAACTATCATAAAATGAAATCCCACAAGCAAAAACCACAAATGAAGATATTTTGAAAATCTTTCTAAAATTAAGTTCAAATAAGATATGCACCCTCATGTAAAAGTTTCACTCGATTTGCACAAAGTGTTTAGGTGGAAAGTTACTAGATTTCTCAAATCAATGCATAGAAGGAATCTTAACATGTTCTTGCTAATAAATCACATCTCCACCACTATAAAATAAACTAGAGGCAAAAATCAAAACATATTTGAATTAAGTGTTATCTAGCTTGGGTAAACATATGGTAGGGTTAAATTTTAGGTTAATAAAGTTGAAGGAATTTGCATAAACAAGTTTTTAAAAAATTGCAAGTAAGGTGTAAAGTAAGTCATTAATAACACAAGTATCTTCTTTTCCTCCTTTTCACAATTACAATAAATTAAAAATAAATATTTTTCTTCTTTTCTTTTTTTAAATGAGCTCATTTCAAGATATTTGAATTGATTATGTATGAGCTTACAAGTAGAATATGTAAAAATTTAATTGACACATGAGAACATATAGTCTTGGATTCATAAGCTTGCAACTTTTCTCATTCTTGAGACTTCTTCTTCTAATCAGATTCATATGCAATCAAGTAAATACAATTCTGTAAGGTGCAGAAGAAAATATTAGGCTAATCATAAAAATGTTTTATAGACTTGTAATAAGGTTAAAATAATTCAAAAAAGGGCTAAGGTTTAAATTTGGTTACACCTAAAGGATAAAAACACGGTATGGTAAAAAATCAAAGAAAAGGTTTAAATAAAGGTTTAATCTAGGTGCTTGTTTTTCATCTAAATTCCTCTAGTCTAAATTTGTGGTCTCCAACTATGCATGATCCACACACAACAAATAAAAATGGAGCATAATATAAAAATTATATTTTCTTATAATATATCATTTCATAAAGTTAAAAATAACTAATTATGCCTTCTTCCTCTTAGATTATATTCTAAATCAATGATTTATAATAACTCAAGATGTTTTAAGACAAGAATTATCCCTTTACAATAAAATCATAATATCCCTTCTCCACACTTAATATAAAATAATGAAAGACAGTTAACATGAGGAAAGGTAAGGTAAACTAGTATTTCCTTGATTCGTATAAAATATTTGAATTCTCAGTTTGAATCCCATTCAAATTATATGTAACATTCCTTGTAGAAAGAAAATAAAAGAGAATATAAGATCAAAAAATAGAAATAAAAAACTAAAAATAAAAATTATCTATATCTATGAAAAAATTAAGGTTTGGTATATCTTTAACAGGGCTAGTCCCTTACTAGCTATCAAAACATATAAAATGGAAACCAAGAAACATAACTATAAAATAAAAGAAAAAAATGGCCTATCACTTGTTTCTGTAATCCTAGAGAATTTAAGTTACCAAGGTAGTCAAGGAATCTATAATGTGATCATTAGCCACCTCACGTTCAATCTCACTAGGGGGATTAACCTGCTATGATGAAGGAATATCAAGCTCTTGAGTAGCTGTGGCTACTATCTTAATTGGAGTTGATGCTTTTGTTGTAAGATCATCTTACTAATGAGGTAATTGAGAAGTTATACTAATGCTTATAGGTTAAGGTAGAACTGTAGCTCCTCAATGATTAGCAATATAGATGATAACATCCTTACCCATTGATTATGTGCCTCCAATCTTGATACTTTCTCTTTAAGATCCCACTTTCAATCTCTAATAGTTTCTTAAACCCTTAGGATCTGACCTTTATATCTTTCAAATCGAGCAATCCAGGGTTTATTATAATATGGAGAGGTGGATAGCTAGATAGATGTGTTGGCACTAATAGAAGGTTTACCATGATGCTCAGGTATAACTAGAGGTAGTGGTGGAGGAATGGCATGGTCGGTTCACTACTCTAAGTACATTAGGGTGATCCCTTTCAGCTCTAGTAGAAACCTTAGGCTCTTGGAATCTAACCAAAATTCAAAGGGGTATTTGTTGGCTCTGCCTCCTTTGTATCATGCTAAAGGCTTTCAAAATATCAATTTTGCTAGGTACCATCTGTCAAACAATCTACATCTTGGGTAATCTCTCTAATAATCGTAGTATCATATGTTTGATGCCTAAAAAACAAGCTAGTGTATAGAAAAGGTGGATAGGAACTCTCTCACCCATACTATATAAATAGAAGACATCCATCATGTTCACTACTTCATTACTATCTCCTTTCCTACTCAATGTCTATCTCAGCAGAGAATACATGTGCCTTGATGATCGGAATCACAATGTAGAGCCCTTTGATTATATAGACTCATAATGCCACTATAACATCCCACCCCCTACTGGAAGGGTAAAATAGTAAAATTGGCATAAGATGAGATTAATTGGGATGTATGAGTAGTGTCCATGCATACTGGTACTGGTG
>JANIHY010000009.1:4907330-4936240 GCA_027479065.1 Erythroxylum brevipes
CTAATATTCCCTGAAAATATAAAACACATAACAATCCACTCCAATTAAATTTTCAAGCCCATAAACCACATTTTCCAAAATAAAATCCCATTTAGGCACAAATACCGGGAAATGTCATGAATGCATGTACAGTCAAGTTCATGTGCAATTTCACTATACACGTACAATGGTATGCATAAATGTTGCAACCCAATACTAAACACTCTCGGACCCTTTCCAAATTACTATTTTACCCTTCCCAGTGGGGGTGGGATGTTACAATGAATGGTTGAAACCATCAAGATCTCAAATTATTAGAGAATAATTTAAGTTAGAGAGTTGTATAAGAGAACTTGATCACACTACTTGAGCTATTTGGATTGTTTAATGTTCCTATCATAATACCACTTAGTCCACTTATTATACAATTTCAAACTCTGATAAGTCATCATGCACGATTTTTTGAACTCATTCACTTGGAGTTTATTTTCTCATCTACAAGATTAAGATTAAAGTTAATAAACTTCATTCCTTAATATGTTATATGCTTAAGTTCAACAACCAAGTGACATGCTTTTCTAGACATTAACTTATAAGGTGTAGTGCATAACAATGTCTTATATGTTGTTCTAGACATTAACTTATAAGGTGTAGTGCATAACAATGTCTTATATGTTGTTCTATAAGACAATCTTTTCTATATTCCTGTATCATCTTAAATAAAATATGTTTTAGCTCCTTTTTTGCTACTTCCACTTAGCCATTGCTTTGGGATTGGTAAGGGGTGGAAACTCTACGTGTGACTCTATGTTTCTTAAGAACATTTTAAAACTGTTTATTAAAAAAATGCATGCCTTTATGACTAATATTCGCTCTAGGGGTACCAAATTGTGAAACCGACTTTTTGAGAAAATTAATTATAACCCTATCATCATTTGTATGTAAAGCCTAACTTCAAAACTTCAATCCTCTTAAAAACACAATCTATAACAACTAGGATCTATTTATTTCAATTATAGATTTGAAATGGGACCCATAAAATCAATGCCCTAAATATCAAACACCTTGCAAACTAAAATAAAAATTTGAGATGTTTTGTCTTAATAAGAAATATTACCTACTTGTTAGCAATTATCACACAATTTCACATACATTTGGACATATTTAAATAACATGGGCTAATGAAAAAAAAATTAAGAACTTTCTTGGCCATCTTTTTTGCATAGTAATGCCCTCTAATTGGATCGACATGGCAGTACTCCAAAATCTTCCATCCTTTTAATTGGGGAACACATTTTGAAACAATTTGGTTTGTATAAATCTTAAACAAATAAGGATCCTCTGAAAAACAATCCTTTAAATCAGAAAGAATTCTTCTTTTAAAGATGAGAAAGCCTTTTAAGAAAAATCTAAGTAGCCAAATAATTAGCAAAGTCAACAAACCATAAAATTTCTAAATCATTTATCTCTAAAAAATTGAAAGTGCCCTTCTAGAAATGTATAATTGATGTGTCATGTTCTCCAATATTCTTCAAATTTGTGCTCTCTAAATGTGATAGATGGTCGAATGCCAAATTTTTAGTTTCCTTTTTATATTTGATATCCAAATCAAATATTTGCAATAATAAAACCCATATAATTAGTCTCAATTTAAAATTTGACTTATTTGAAAAGTATTGCAATGTAGAATGGTTAGTGTAAACATATTTGGAAATCATTAAATAAAATCTAAATTTATTAAATGGAAAAATCACTGCTAGAAATTTTTTTATGGTTGTATAATTCTTTTGAGCATCCATCGAAGTCATGTTAGTGTAGTATATGGGTTGAAAATGCTTGTCTTTCCTTTATCTAATAACTATAACTTTTACAAAAACACTTACATCACACATTAGTTTAAAAGGAATATTCCAATATGGCATAACCATAATTGGGCATTAACCAATTTGTTGTTAAGAAGAGTGAATAGATTTGAATGCTCTTGAGTAAATACAAAAGGCATTGTTAAGCAAGTTTTACCTAATGTGAAATCCTCAATATTCTGTAAGTATATGGATTGTAAACTTGTAGTAATTGAGGTGTCAATCCCATGAGGAATTAGTTCAAACTAAATGAACCTAACATTATTTAAGGTTGTGACATATGACTTGAGAGAAAATAAAATTTAGATCAAACAATCAAATAAAATTGAGCACTAAACCACTTAACAATTGAGTTGTCATAATAAAACAAAGATGATCAAGTATGAAAATATAGGATTCATTCTATTATGATTTTGCTCCCTTAACCATTTTTTATTCAATTTGGTGTCAATCATAGATTTTTGAAGGGTTTGATTATTCTCTCTCAATACCTAATTATTTAATCATAATTAATAATCCCTAATTGATAACAAAATTCTAGATTTGCAATCTGTCAATTAACAGAAACAACCTAACATTTTCAACTAGTTTTTAAGAAAACTATTGGATAATCAAGCCCTCACGCAAGATCTCTATTCATATGATCATTTGTTTGATCTTTGCATGAATTATTAGGTTGATAAATCTCATTACTATTGACTCACTCTCTTTATTTGTTGTCGAAGTATAAGCAAACACAAATATCACAACACCCAAAACATTATATTGAAATCAAAAGTGTTATTATGAAATTAAAACATCATCAACATGTATAAAATCTTCAAATCTTGTTGACACATCAAGTTTTATGAAATAACAAAAGGAAAGAAAGAAAAACTTGATTTGGAGTTGAATTAACATATTTGGAAAATGATGAACAACTAATGCTTCTCTTAATCTTCCTGGGATTAATCTCAATTTGGTAGATGTACGCTACTCTTTTTTTTGTTTTTCAGATTTTATGTTATTAAATAGTTCATGAGGCTGATAGGTTTCTTTCTATGGTTTACCCACTTACTTTGGTTCCAAAAATAGCCATAAAATGTTAAAATTGCAAAAAGAGTCATGTGTTGGAAAAGCTTAAATTCGTTGGAATTGTTATCTACACTCTCTGTCGTGATCGTGACCTGCTTCCATACTTCTAATTCTTCTCTTTTCTTCAATTTCCTATTTCCATACACTTAAGCACACATCACACACCTCTTAAAATGTAAAATTAAGATCTAAATCATGCTCAAAACTGCACAAACACTTAGAATATAAACAAACATTAATAATAACATAATTCTAAACCTATATACATGATAATCATATAAGAAATTCTTAAAAGCACATTTAAACATCTATCAAAACATAGTATAAAACAAACACTAATAAAAACATAATTCTAAACCTATATACATGATAATCATATAAGAAATACTTAAAAGCACATTTAAACATCTCTCAAAACAATAATTTACACTTATCAGGTACATGTTTATAAGGTAACTTAGTCAAAAGCTACTTGTAACATCTTGTTTTCTGGAACATGCTTAAGGTTTAACCCTAGGATAAGTATTGCATATACATGCATAACATTCGCATTCATACATAAATTTATGTTTGAACACATTACAAAGATAGCATATGCACTCAACTGAGTTGTTTCGAGGTATGAAAAATGTTAAGTGATCATGATGTGAATTATGAAATAGTATGTCTTGAATTTTGGTATGTTCGAATTTCAACTAATAAATTGGGATTAAATGTTATGGATCGGGAAATTGATGGATTAAAATGTATGTTTGGACTAGGAAAAATGCCAAGTAGTAAGATAAATTGATACATGAAAAATTTAGATGATTTAGCCTACAATTAAATGGCATTTGGCATAGTAAAATTGGTGACAAATAGACTAGTAATTAAATGACAATTGGATCAATTAGTCTGTGACAAATAGACCAATTATTGTGTGATAATGAGACATATGGACTGATTAATTGATAACATGGCAGCATCTTGATGAGACAAATGTAATATATGCTTTAAGTCATTTATGTTTGTAAGTTAGAGACACCTAGCATGTGAGGTAGCAAGATTTTTAGGCAAGTTTCTACTTCCTTTCTTGTTTCCTTCACCAAAATTGCTCCAACTTTTCTCTAAAATTTTCTTGAACCCTATCCAATTTGTTGCATGAACCCATACGTATATCCTTCACCAAATTGTCTAAAAACTAGTTGAATGTGATTATAAGTTTGTGTTGATTTTTGTTTTCTTGGGAGGACTAGTATAAGCTAGAGTTTTGAGTTGAATTAAAAGCCTAATAGTTAAGTAACAATCTGATTTTTATGGTATGTCAAGTGATATAAGAATAATGTTTGAATTGAAATGAAATGCATGTGATATTGGTGAGGAAGAATTGCTGAAATATGTTAGCTGTAGTGTTTTCACTAAACATGAATAGGTATTTTGACCATTAGTTGACAAGTAGACATCTAAATGGGATTATTTTAAGTTTAGATTAAACTAAAGAAATATGGATATATTTTTCATGAAGGAATCGAATTTTAATTATATCTCTAAGAGTTTCAAAAATTGGTTTGAAGTTGAATTTTTAGAATATGTTGTAGTTTGGGAACAATCTATAGTATTGTAGGTATAACTTGTAGAATACTAAACCAACTTGCATAAAATTAGTGTCATTAAAAACTTAGTACATAATGGAACACTTTTTTAGAAGAATGTTTTGCCTAAATTCTTCATTTTCCTTGTAAAAATGGCTATGTAAAATTAACCTGAAGGTTGTTTTGAGAAGAGCTGGAATGAAGCTTAAATAAGAGGTAGTGAATGATAATGAACAAGCACAATATTGATAAGAAGGGGTCATTAAGGGGTTGCACGATTGTTCACAAGCACGATCGTGATAGAGGAGGATCAATTGGAAGTGCATGATCGTGACAATAAAGGTATACTGCTCTTTGACAGCTTTGAACACCCTTCACTCTGTTGACTATAACTTTTTCTCCAGACTTCGATTGACTTGAAATTTGAACCAGAAGCTCCTAACACATTTCCCTTCTTCTCCACAAATTTCATTGTCATCTGAATTCATTAGGAAAGGATTGGTAATGATTGTTTGATGATATTATAGTAATCAAGTGTATTAAGTTATGAACCTTAGTGCATGATTGAGTGATGAACTTAGAATAAATTTGTATTATTAAGGTGTAAACCTAAGTTCAAGTTAGACTTATAAGAGTTTTAAAGTATGAATTATATGAGTTTTGAAGTATGAATGATCATGAGATGTGAATGAAAGAAACATACCTGGAATAGTCGTTGGCCATGTATTGAACATGACATATGTATATATGTGCACAAATGAATAAGTATTTGATTGATCGACTTTGTAATATGAATTGTGTGTGAATTGTATGATTTTAGATGCTCAAGTCAGACACCATTCGAACATTATTGGACCATCCAGGTAATAGTATAAATTGGAGCATATTGTGAGTCAACCTAGATGATCTTCCTAAGATTGATTTATCATATTTAACTTCCAATTATTGAACTATTTGTGATTTTTTTTGTGAATTCTAGAATTTAATGATCAAAGTAGTTAGATATTTTGGAATGTATTGGAAGTGTTTTGTTTGCTTCTAAATTAGGAATGATATCTATATACTCAACGAAAGTTCAATGCTAGACTTACGTCCGATGAATATGAGATTCTATTTGTGCATTAAAAGTGAACGTTATACATGGCATATTCTATTATTTGATGCATTTCATAAAATGCATGTTTAGATAAAGGCGTTGTGATTAGAGTAGCCAATCTGAAAGAGCTTTAAGCTTAGAATTTTATACATAAAGTTTTGCTCCTTGATTTTTGTATTTGACTGAGCCCAATGGGCTAGTATCTATGTTTGTATCTGTATCTGAAAGGCACTCAGTCATAACAACTAATAACAAATCTGGAGTCTCATATGCATCTGCATCTTTATACTTATGATTATGAAATATATGATCATGAAATCTTTTCTGAAATTGTGATGATAAAGTGATATGACATGATAATGTGATTGATTGGGTTACTCATGTTTTGAAATAATGTTCGTGAAATTGGTTAGTTGTGTAATATTTTTGTATTTGACCTGAGTGAGATCATCAATGATGGTTCACTCACTGAGTTTACAAAACCCATCAAAAATTACAACGAGATAGGAGACCTAATTCCTAAGATTGTCTAGAGAAACATTTTGGATTACGTTATGGCTCAATGGTTTGTCGACTGACATCAGAGGAGTTATATACTATATTTTGCAGTTTCTTTGACATACAAAACTTTGGTACAAAGGATTGTAAATATTTGTTTCAATGAATACAACATAAAATTTTGATAATGAATGAAATGAAGTGTTGAGGTTTTAAGTGTTGTATATTCTTTATGATTCCATTTAAGAGATTATGTTTTCTCTTACATACCATTGTCATAGGATATGTATTTGAATGTTCTCTAGATATTCGAGTATATACTCTATGGTAGTGGGGTGTTATACTAACAAATTTAGAAAAGTTCTTAATGATCTTTTTATAAAAATCATGAACTTCCTAGAAACTCCTTATAGCCGTAAACAAATTTAGCAGTGGTAATTTTTTAATAGTTTGAATTTTTGCTTTATTTACCTCTATTGTCCCATTTGAGACCTTATGACCTAGAACTATACCCTTTTGTACTGTAAGATGAAACTTTTCCTAGTTTGAAATAGAATATTCTCCCCATAATGTCAGTAAACACTTTATAAATTATGGATTCACAATACAAAAGAATCATTAAAGGCCATTGATAAATACCTCCATGTTTTCCTCCACTAAATTATTAAAAATGGCCATTATGGACTTTTAAAATGTAACAAATGCATTGTATAACCCAAAGGACATCCATCTATAGGTATACATACCATATGGACTTGGAATGTTATTTTTTTATTAGTCCACTATAACTATTATAATTTAAAAACAATCTTATAAACTATCTAAGAAACAATAGTACAAATGTTGACTAGTTGCTTAAACAACTAGTCAATAAAAGGAAAGGGAGAATGATCTTTTCAAGTGTCTTCATTTAACTTTCTATAATATATAAAAATTCTCTGGTTGACGATGATCCTTATAAGAATCAATTTGTTCTTCTTATTGGTTACCACCATCATCCCTCCTTTTTTTAGAACAACTTGTATGTGGCTCACCTAAGAACTGTCAAAAGGGTAAATAACACTAGCATCAAAAAGTTTAATTACCTCAACTTTGACAACTTCCTTCATATTTGGATTAAATTTTTTTAGAGATGTATAACTAGCTTGAAATCATCTCTCATCAAAATCTTATATGTGAAAAAGGGGCTAATTCCTCTAATATTCAAAATCATCTAAGCTATCACCCTTCTATGCTCTCTAAAAATCTTTAGTAATTTGTATTTGGTATGTTTTCAAATTTTATGATATAATTACTAGTAGCTTTGACTCTTTACTAAAAATTCATACTTGAGATGATCTAGCAACTTCTTTAATTCCAAAGTAGGTAATTATTTAATGGAGGGTTTTAACCTCCTCTCTTCACTTTTTATCAATCTCCTTAAAATATTTCTTATGCACCATGGTTTCATTATTTTTAAGATAGACTATTTGTTTAACTCTTATAAACTAAACTTTCTTCTCCTCGTCTTAAACAAGTTATAACTATAGTGGGTTGTCATAGACAATTTTATGATAATAATTTGAAATTGCAACATCAATAACATTAAGAAAATAACATATATCATACTATTTAAGATAATTTTGTATAAAATTAGATCTTTTATATGTTACCTATCTATCCCCAACCCTAAGCACAAATTTACTATACTAATATTACAAACCATCAATATCCACAACCTTTAATTAAACTTGTTTACCTTAACTAGAAGATCCTTAATAATCCCTTTAGGGTATATAACTAATCTGTCAACTAATTGAATGCTCATTCTTATTGGTTTAGGCTCTCTAAAACCCAATTTCTTAAATAATTTATAAAGCATAAAATTAATTCTTGTCATTCAATTAGTTAAAACTTTCTTAATCAATAGCATACTAATTAAATAGGAAATATTAAAATTCCCTAGAGTTTTAAGCTTTTTGGGTAGCTTATTTTGCAATACAATAAAGCAATCCTCACTTGATATTATAGTAGATAACTCCTCTAATTTCCTTTTGTTTGCCAAAAACTCCTTAAAAAATTTAGAAAACTTGGACATTTTTGGAGGAGCCTAAAGAAAAGGTAAGTTAATCTATAGTTGTTTAAAAAGTTTAAGAAACATACTAAACAACTATCCATGTGATCCTTCTTTAACTTTGCTTGGTACAGAATGATAGGTTTAAACTCCATTATAGGTTAAGTTTTCTCACCATCTTTCTCTTTCTCTTTATTCCTTTGAATAACTTTCTCCTCCTCATCTTGTTTCTCTTCTAATCTTAATTCCTTATCATTTTCAATGTAAAATTCCTTTATATGTTCCTTAGGATTTTTTTTCAATATTGTCAGGCAAGTTTCCTTATTGTCTCTTAGAAACCAACTTAGCAACTTATCCAATCTAGTTCTCCAAGTTATTAATAGGTTCCTCTTGATTTCTTAATAAAGTTTTAGAAGTCTGAAAGCAAGCTTAAGATATACAAAAATTTTATTAAGAGAGTTTCTATTTATGGTTCTTCCTTTCTTATCGTTGATTTCACTTAGAAAAATTTAGATGGTTCCTTTAATTTAGACTATTTATGTTATAATATAGATTGTTTTGGGGCAGAGGTACCAAACAATCCACTATTTATTAATGTTGCCATAACCTTAAAAACTGATATTCCTAGCGTAAATATCCTCCTTAAACACATCACAATGCCTCACCTGAGTTAGTTTTTGTATAACTAATAATCCATCATTTTTTTACTGAAAGCTTCAACACCAACTATAAGAATTGTAGCTACATCAAAATCATAAACACCACTTAGCTTACTAGGCTTTGATCAATTGGAAATCCATTGATAATTATTCATAGCCATCCTTTTAATTAACTCTTAGGTTGCTTCAAGTTTCTTACTGTTTAAAGAACCTCTAATTATTGCATCTACCATCTTCATAGTTAATGGGTTCAAACCATTATAGAACTTCACAACCTATAATCATATAGGAAAAGTGGTGTGGGAATCTCCTTAGTAGGGCCTTAATCCTCTCTTATGTACCATATAATATTTTTAACTCAACATAAGCAAAGGAAGATATATCATTCCTCATTTCGGCAATTTTTGCTAGTGAGAAGTTCTTCATCAAGAATTTTCAAGCATTTGGTCCCATTTAGTTAATAATCCACCGAGAAGAGAATTCAACCATTATTTAAAACAAAAACGTGTATAAACACAAGTCTAAAATGTGAACACAAGTCATTAGCATACAATATAGGCATATACCTCTTAAGAACGAGTGTGTAACATATGGATCATTCAACATACCCTAAACTCTTACAACATGACCATGTAAACTTGAAATTTATAACTAATAAAGAATAAGGATAAGTACAGAAGCGTGTACTAGGCCGTGTTCTTATCCTTTAGCTTTATAACTTAGTTTAAATAATTTCAAATCATCTTAAACTTGTCTAAATACGTTCCTTTTACTTCAAACGAGTGAATTATGACCTAAAAATGAAATATGAATAAGTACAGTACCAGAAACAATAAAAACACTCAAATAAATAAGAAAAATGCACTAAATATAAACTTAAAATATGAATGATTAAGAATTTATTAGTTTAATCCCAACCCATGTCTACCATTAAAACCCTAATTTTTATTATTTAATGAGTAATAGTTTTAGATTATTGGAGTTTTGTTATGAGAGTCGTGAGTTCTTTACTGAACTTCCAAACATATCAAATAATTCTTTTTCTTGTAGCATTCAAATTACTTTGTGAACTTAGTTCTTGAACCATTATAGTTAACAAGTCAATTCTCTATTAATTTCATTTCATTTTCTTAATAAGATTAAACCTTGTTAGTAGGTTCACTAGAGATAATTCCTAGGTGAGTTTGTATTAATTTTATTTTTCAATATCTTTATAGAACTCATCAAACTTTGAGAGAGACTATTAACATGCATTAATTGAAATTGAAATTGAACTTTAAAGTGTTAATGTGAACAAATAGGGCTTTGATTAAGTTAAAATCAGGTTCATTTAGTTATAATGAAACTGGTTTATTTCCTTATTTTTATTTATTATATTGTGCTTGACAATTTATTCATACTAATTACATGCCACTGTTATCAAATTGATCACATTTTCATGTCATTCAATCATTTAGGTAATTCATTCTTCTAATTGGTTAGAATTTTTTTAATATAAGAACATTTCAGCGCCTTTTAAATGTCAATTAAAATAACATTACTAATTCAAAGGTTGAATTTTTTATAGCAAATTTATAAAAATTAATAAATCTATCGTACATATCAATCTAATTTATTTGAATGAAGTTGATTAAGGTTGACTCGTATATCCCTCTCCACTAATGTAAATAAATATCATTTTTGAGTTATCAAAAGGACTAAACAAGCACATAACGTAAAGCTAAGATAATATGTATGTAAAAAGGACATAATGCATACCACAAGAGAAATTTTTACATCAGAAATCATATTTCTTTTTTAAAGAGATACGTAGAATTTCTTTTTTAGGTATCACTAGACTCGTATTCACTAACATCTCTGACATTGACAATTTAACAACTTTATTGATACTATACTAATATTGGTGCACAAATTTTGCCTTAAAGTGCATAAATTACTTGCTTAGAAACTCAATTTTTTTTGAAATAGTATCTTAAAACTGATGATTGAAAACTTTTGATTCATGATCTTTACTCTGTATTTTTTCTTTTTATTATTTTTTGAACCTCATCTTTTATATGTTATCAATTCTTTAGAAAGGTAAATGGAAATAAGTCACAGATAGAGGTAAGATTGAATTGTCAGTCTCATTAAGAAAGGCTTAAAGGCTCAAATTGAGTAACTAGTGGTAAATATTATAAAGGTTGCTTGAATAAGGATCAATATGTCCTTAATCATACCCATGGGAAAAATCATTTCGCATCAAGGGATATAATTCAGAAAGACTAAGAAAATTTTTCTACCTTCTCTTTACTTTCATCATTTGGCTATTGCTTGGTGAATTTTGACTTTTCATTTTAAGATAACATCTTTTTTACCTCATTTTCCACCCAAACATAAAGTTTTTTCCATTTGTTTTTAGGAAACAACTTAAGATGTAGGTAGCTCCACAGTTTGTCAAGTTTCTCTGACTATTTCTCCTCCTTCTTCCATCCATGGCTTCCATGCTATTCCTTCTCTAGGCATTCAGGTTAAACCTGTTACCTCTTTTACCACTCCTATTTTTGTTTCTTCTGTCTTTAATAATACTCCTTACCTAAACTTTTAGCTTCTCCTGACTTCATTATATCACTTGCTATTCAAATTCCTTTATCAAGCTTTATTCTTTCCTCT
This sequence comes from Erythroxylum brevipes, assembly GCA_027479065.1. Taxonomy (NCBI): domain Eukaryota; kingdom Viridiplantae; phylum Streptophyta; class Magnoliopsida; order Malpighiales; family Erythroxylaceae; genus Erythroxylum; species Erythroxylum brevipes. Next base: position 4,918,775 of record JANIHY010000009.1, read on the forward strand.
TAGATCTCTCCAATAGTTAACTTTAGTTTCATAATAATTTTGCTCAACCTTTCCCTCATTAGAGCAATTAGTTAAAAAAAACTTTTATTTTCTTGTGTCCTCTCGTAATTATAGTATAATTTCTTAGAATGCTCCTCTTAAAGTCTAGAAATAAGTAGTGAGAAATCAAGAAACTGGAGATAAACTCAACTTTATTCCTTATACTTGGGATACTATAACCTCTATCATTTATCCTACTTTTAAAATCTTGAAAACTAGAGTTGAAAAATGGAAAACAATTCTAATTGGTTACTTATTAGACAATAAACCTTCCTTCTCACAAATTAAAATACCAGTTAAGAACAAAAATAGTAATGGGGTTTATAGCAAACACTAATAATAAGGCACGACTACTTCCATTTCAATTCCAAAGATGACTCTAAGATGATGTATGCCATAAAACAGGGAACCTAGCATTAAAATGAAAAACCTTCATTTCTTCTCAAATGGAAACTAGGCATAAACTTAGATTAAAAAAATCCTCACACATATTCTCATTTGAGTCTATTTTCATGACATTCCATTTGAGTACTGGTCCATAATGGGATTTAATTATTTAGCTACTTTGATTGGTAAATCTATATATTTGGATGAACACATTGTTAGCCTAACAAGAATAAATTATGCTAAAGTGCATATAAAAATGGTGACGGAAATGGTACTCCTTTTGATGTTAAGTATATAGAGGTTGAATATGAGGGATGTTTATTAACCTTGGATATCAACATTTCTTACCCCTGGAAATCTAGCTAGGTTAATCTTGTTAAGGTTTAGAGACCAACTAGGAAAAGAATTTCTCTTAGAACTTGAGATGAGGAAAATCCCAAAGACATTAAGCTCATAGATGCAATTCAAATTCTTCTAAGTTCAATGAAAATAGAGAGAAAAATAAGGTGAACTTTGAGATCACATAAATAGGGATTCTTAATCTTACTAAAGATCCTCAAAGGTATTATATTGTCTATTTGTCTAATGATAGCTACTTAAAGAAGCTTGTCTCTAGTCAAGATACTAATAAAAATATTGTAAAGATTCCTATAACTCTAAAGAAATCTATTTATCACACAAAGGAATCAACTAAAGAAAACTTTATAACTTTTCTATTTGACCCTACTAATGAGCTCTTAATTGATAAAGTAATTCCAATTATAAAATTAGTGGTGAATTTAAAACTGTTAATAAAAGGAAATATGTTCAAAGACATAAAAGGATGGGCTCTAAAACTTGTATCTCCAAATAATAATCTCTTGGATCATAGGACCTTAAGCTACCTCAAGAAGCATAAAGCACTAGAGGATTTTCTTGTATAAAATAAAACTATCGTTAATTGACTAACTAGAAACTAAACTTAAGGATGACAAATTTAGCAAAGGTTTTCACTTCTTTAGGAAGAACTGGACCACTTTATGAATCCATTCAAATTATTATAATGGTAGAATTTGATGAACTATGATCCAAAAGTCATCAAGGTACTCAAATACAAACTTCTAATCAATTTGTTAACAAAGATTAATTGTGGCTTAATACCAGATACTATTAGCTTTCCTTCTATATATATTCCAAACCATACCTTCTAAAGATATTAATTTTAAAAGAATTGCATGCTTTATCCTCCCATTCCCATGGCCTTTGGCTTATATTAGGTGACACTGTATTCTTTATACATCAAAGGCTGAAGGCTCGTCTCATTTTGATAAACAAAGGTATAAAGAGTATATGGATTATTAATAGATTTAAATTCCTACCACAATTTTTAAACTTAAGAGTGATAAATAAGAGCATTAATGGATCTTTAGAAAGAAACTAGATAAAGGTATAATAAACTCTTTTTGGATATCTCTTTTCATTAATAGCCTTGGAATTTTCAATTCTCCTATCATTTCTCATCATAATCCTATAAAGAGCCAATTGCATTCTCCTATTTTAAAAGTAAAATCTCCATTTAAATTCCTCAATTTTGTTACTAATATTATGGGATATGAGAATTCAATGAGGATAAGGATATATTAGTCAAATTAAGGCCATGATGTTTACAAACTAATGAGAAAGTTCCATTACATTTGAGAAGACTTAAGTTACTTCATAAAAAACACTTTAACGAAGATATACAAACCACTATTTTTGAAGATAAAAGAGAATTACTCTCTACCTAGGAGGAACTCTATGCTAATCCTCTAAATTTTATTACAAGTAGAAAGAGAAGTTTGCTCTCAATGATTATCTCTTTAAACTTGAAGCTTATAATTCCCTAATAAAAAAGTCAAGAGTTAATTAGAGTTAAGAAGGGGAGAGTAATTCTAGTTATTTCATTAACATCTTTTAAGAAAGAAAGAAATAAAACATAAGAGGATGCTTAGATGATTATATTAATCTTAAGCAATAAGAAAGAGAAACTTGAAAAGATTGCTTTCAATGACCTCAAAGGCTTTTTCGGAATTGAAACTAACTCTGCTTCCTCTGTTCAGGTATTAAGAAGTTTTATCACTCACTTTTTTTCCTTATGATCAACTATACATGCCCAACTCCCTTGTGTCTATAATAGAGATTGAAAATTCTTTATTCACTATGCATTCCAATAACGCCTCAATACTAGATGGTTTTTTTGCTTCCTTATTCCAAAAACCCTAGGGACTATTAAGGAATCAAGTTATCAAAACAATCAAAGGTTTTTTATTCTAAAGGGAGCTAATTAAATAAATTAATAAGAAATTCCTATGTCTCATTAGTTAGAAGTTCATACTAAAATTTTTTGAGGCTTTTAGATTGCAAAGATTATATTTTCAATTGAATGAATAATACATTTCTAGCCTTATGTTTAATGTTCTTCTTAATAGGGAAGTACCTAATTATTCAAAGGATTTAAAGGTATTGGACAAGGTGACCCTCTATCACCCTATATCTTCACACTTTGCATTAAGGTTCTAACTTGTCTCATGCCCCATAATATTAATCATAGTATTGCCTTAATAAATTCTCCATCACCACTTTCATGGAATCACTCAAAGCTCTCTCTAGTCTTATAGTGAAATACTCTAAAAATTAGTTCTTTCTATTAACTACTTCTGGTAACATATCTCAAGAATTGAGAGGTTTAGAATGGTTAATTATTCTAGATCCATCTTTTAAGCATTTGGGAATCCCTGTAAACATATCTAGACTGACTTATAAGGAATTTTAGCCTCTTTTTAACTCAATCCTTAAAAGAATAGCAAGATAGAAGAATAAATTACATTCTTATATTGGAACGATTTAACTTATAGTGTCTATCCTTAACAATGTTCACATTTACTGGAGTTCTCATCTTTCTTTTCCCATAAAACTAATAAAAGATATTGACACAATCCTTAAGTAATTCGTGTGATCTGGAGGTACTAATAACACTAGCTCAGCTAAAGTTTATTAGAAGGAGATATGCTTACCTAAGGCTTAAAGAGGGTTATAGATCAGATCCATAAGAGCCACTGATAAAGTCCTTTTTCTTGAAATAATTTAGAGACTATATAATGATTTAGAATCCCTTTGAGTTAAATGGATGAATGAGGAATGTTTGAAAGGAAACAATTTTTATAACATGAAATAAGTGGTAAGTATAAATTGCATCATGTTTTAGGGCATATTTTGATATGTGTTTAACCATTAACTTGATCATTTAGTATGTGCCTAGGTTAGAATTGTGTTAGTTTGTTAATTATTTGTGTTTTAAGTGTTTTATGGGTTAGTACAAGCTTTTGAGTTTAAATACTATATTTTTGAGGTACCTTAATGTGTTTGCTAGTATTTAAAGGTCAATATTGAAGAACGAAGGAGTTTTGGAAGACATTCAGGTAGAAACAATGACCCATGATCGTGATAGAAGTCTCAAACGTGGCAAGCCATGATCGTGGCCTATATTGGGTAGACGTATAGTCACTTACAAACTGTACATTTTGAGAGACTTTTTGGAACTTTCGAACCCCAGAAAGACCCTACGGTTACCCAAAACATAAGAGGTTATTTAAAGAATATTAAGAGGAGCACAAAGTAGCTCTTTGCATCAGCCACACTTGAAACCCTAAAGAGAGAATACTCAGAGAGATAAAGAAGAGGAAGACGAAGCTGACTTAATGTGCTTCCTAGATCAGGAGGTTTCTTGATGTCACTACCTTCCATCATATATTCTAGTTCATTATTTCCTTTTCGTTTCGATTTTATTTATTTATAGCATTGACATGGATAATATGATGATAGGATTTGGAATATTGATGATGTTCTAAACTCTCATTTAGGATTTTATTTTGATTTAGTGATAATTTAGTCGATTGTGTTTATTAGATGAATGCCATGATTTGATTATGTTCTTACATAATTCGGTAATAAATTGAGAGGGTGGACTGAATGAAAAATGATTAAATCAAATTAATGAGTGTTATGTGATTTAATAGAAATCGTGACAAATCATATTGTAATTGTGTGGAGAGAGACCCCATATAATGTTCCGATATTTTATTAGAGTGATTCATATATAATTGGGGTCTTGGATAATTTGTGAATTGAGAGATTGCAAATTCCATAATCTAATTAGGGTTTATAATTTAGGGTTTAATGGTTATAACTCGAGAGAAAGTAATTAGCGCTAGGATAGTCTAGAATTGACACTCCATTGACGCATAATCAGCTAGGTTAGCCTTAATGATAAGTAAAATCCCCTTTTTCACAAATTGGTGAACTCCTTAGGATGATTTCTATTGTGATTGCATATTTCTCACTTGTTAATACTTTTGTGTTTAATTTCTGATTTGATTGGTTGAATTCAATTCTTGTACTTAATTTCTATTGCATCTTTTATTTTCAAATTTATAGGTTTTTTGGCTTTATATTTTAGGATTAGATTACTCGTTCTTTGTGGGATCGAAACCTTTAATACTAAGCTACGAACAGTGCGCTTGCAAAATATTGAGGGTTTAAAAGATTAAAACTTACCCTGATCAAGTTTTTGGCGTTATTGCTGGGGAGGTATAGAATTAGTTTAATTCTTAGAGTCTAAGGCATTTCACTATCTTTTGTGATTGTGGTATCCAATAACAAGAAGAAAAAAAGTGTAGGAAGTTTAGGTAAAAGGTCAAAAACACATTGATTTGGACATCATAAGGCAACGATACATAATCTAGAAAATTAGATATCAAGAATAGATAAAAAGAACGATCATGGAGGATATATATTATAAGGAGTGAAGGAGCAAAGGACTCTTGTAGATTTCAATGAGCCCCAATTTAGTTGGGGAAATCATCATCCTTATATAAACACATACACTTTAGGGTGGCAGAATCACCTAGATTTCTATTGGTCTAACATTGCAAGTACTTACTCAGGACATCAAGACCCAGAAGAGACTGGAAGAGCAATTTGATTAAGTAACAGACAATCTTGCCTCGTCTATTCACAACCTAGAGATTCAAGTAAGACAACTTTCCCGTGAATTTTGTAAGAGAAGTTGGAAGACTCTCTGAGAATATGGAATTACATCAACGAAAACAATAAGAGGCTATCATACTTAGAAATGGGGAAGAGAAAGAAAAACTAGCAGGAAATCAACTAAACCCCATCTTGAAGAAGACGAAGAGATGAAGAAAGAGGATAAAGAAAAGAATGACAACCCTCCCTATTATTCCATAGATCTTGGTATACCATGCTTGAAACTTAGGTAGATGTCCATAAAGAGAACCTCATCATTCAGATTAGTGATGACCAAGTGACATTCAACATGAATGATGTATTAAAGAATCTAGAGGAGGGCGACTTATTTCAAAAAATTGATGTGCTTAAATCTTTGAAAGAATGAGAGGATGAAGAATAGTTGACAACAGGCATCAAGTTTGAAGAAGCTATTGAATTCTCTATTTAAAAAGTTAAAGAATAAGAGGAGATGAGGGTGAATGAGGAAGAACTAAGAAGATAACAACTCAACCTTCTACAAACTGCTAAAATCTATGGAAGATTTAGGATTATTCCCTATTTTGATAACAGTTCACTTGAAAAAAGGACATTACTAAGCTTAATTGTTTTTCATAATTTTATCAATATTGTCCATCTTATCATTTTGCAATTTGTAGCTTACTTATAGGCTACAAAATTGATTTTAAACAAAAGGACGAAAACAAGTTGCTTATAATTGATCCGAGTTGAGTTTCCAATGATACAAGGTCAAGCTAATGACCATAAATTAGCACGCTTAGTAGTTAGATTTAAATTGTTGTGTTTAGTTAGATTTGTTTTGAATTTTAAAATTTTTAATGATTTGAAATAATTTGGGATTATTAATTCTCTTACTCTCTTTAAGCAATTCCAAGGTAAGACAACAATCCCGAGCGTCAAGTGGATTTGATCTCAACACCTCACCATCATCACCATCATCACCTCCATCACCGTAAGATTTTGTTTCTAACCTTTTTCTTTTAAATTATATATATTTTTGTTTTAATTTATTTTATGTTATTTCCTTCCTTGTGTGTTTTTTTGTCTCCTTCTCACATTAAGGACAATGTGTTGTTCTAGTGTAAGGAGGGTTCTGTGTTTTACTTTGAGTGTGAATGTTGCATATCGTTATGTTAGTGTGTTTAGGTTGCATATTGTGAATTGTGTGAATGTTAGATGGCTTAGATGGAACAAAATCGATTTAATTATGAACATAATCTATATAGTTGTGAAGAGTCATTAGCTCGCAAAATTAGTGATTTGGGTTCTTTGGCTAAAATATACATGTTCAGTGTTAGTTTATCACATTATAAGTTGTTACATTCATTCATGATTTTAGGTCTTTCAATTGAATAGCTTTACTAAAACTTTTTCATGAAAATGAGTAGCTAAAGCAATAAGGTAGGCATTAATAAAAAAAGAATAAAAAGTGTTTGTCAAGTTTAAATAAATAACTATTTAGTTGGCCTTCAGGTTATGAATAGAGCTAGTGTCCAGTTAAGAACGTGATGTAGCCGAGCAATCGGATCGGCACGCATAAAAAATGTGTGCCTTCATGTCAAAAAGCAATAATGACATTCCAACCAATCAACTTACTAAAAACATGACTTAGTCAAGTAACCGAATCGACGTTCATCACCAATGTTTTCCTTCGTGTAAAAAGACTAGGTCCAAATTCACAAAAAGTAACAAAAAAGAATGTTATCTAATAAAACCTAATGAACTTGTAAGTAGCTTAACTTTTCATGAAAACGTACTTAGGTTTAGTTATGAAGTTTGATTGACCAAATAATTATTCATGTGTGTGTACAATTGAAAGGGGTAAATAAACTTGACATTTAAGTTTTGGTTAATATGTATATTTAGTACAGAGTTCCTAGATGCGGATTTTGCATGTTAATAATTTGGAACAACTTAAATGATTATGTTTAGAGTTAAGTTTGTTTTGTGAAGTTGAAGCCATTGCCTCATTATTGCATTGTGTGCTTTGTGTTTTTATGTGTTTTTATGTTTTTTTTGCTTGAGGACAAGCAAACATTTAATTATGGGGATGTTGATAAGTTTAAATTGCATTGTGTTTTAAGGCATAGTTTGATATGTGTTGTTAGGTTCCGATCATGAATCTCATACATAATATATATCAAATATACATAAAAGAAAATAAAACAAAACCTTAAAAACTAGATCTACTCATGCATATAGATATAGAAAACAAAAACATGAAATGTAAGATGTTTACGTACCTTTCTGACGATCTCCTTCGTTGTTTAATCTTATTTGTGTTGGCTTGTCGTAAGCCACAATGATCAACATAGACCATCTCTAATGAAAGTCTACATGAAGATGAAAGGATTAAACCTTACTAGGAGATGGCTAGAATTATTTCTTTGTGCTAGCAAAGACAAGAACTTTTGTGAGAGTCAAAGAGAAAAAGAGTGTGTATGTAAGAAAGAATCTTTCTTTCACTTGTATCTTACATAAGATGCACGAAAATAATCTTTATCTTTTTGCACCATTTGGCCTTTCATAACCCCCATCACTAATGGGAAGTTATGGGAAGTTAATGGTCATGAATAACATGCATTAATGGAAGTTATAGAAAGTTAATCACCATGAATAACATGCATTAATGGAAGTTATGGGAAGTTAACGACCATAAATAGCATGCATTAATGGAAGTTTTGGGAAGTTAATGGCCAAATTGGCAGCTAACAACGTTTACTTCTAATCCATTTAATGTAACATTTTCTATCACGGATACAATCCTAAAACACTCTCTCATATCTTGAATCACCATTCAAGACCATTTTACTCATCCTTTGGATTTCCTATGGGTGTAATTCATTAGGTTCCCGGTTATGTTGGCCACTTGAATTAACACTTAATTCAAGTAAGTCAAAAGCGGTATCTAGTAACACTTCATGAATCCTAATTGATCGAAAGTTAGTAGTTTAACTACGAACCCTTCCATACACAATGTTGCCATGCAATTTGTCCTTTCACTATTTATACCCCACTTAGTTCAGAGTATGGTCAAAATGTCAACTCCTATTAAACTGACTATGTCACATCTAATCCAAGTGATATTATATCTTGTCCTGAGGATCTCATTACTTTATGTATCATTGAAGACTCTCTTCATGACACATATCTGCTCTAGCCAAAGACTCTCGAGTAATGACCCTGACAAGAGGTCATGGATATCATCTTATTCTATCAGGAGTGGTAAATCCTTTATTGGTTACTCAATTACCTGCAAATACCTTAAGCTATACCCAATCACTATGGGTAACCCCTGAAAGGCATCGATGAGAAGTGTCGAAGCACAGGATTAGTATTCGAGATATCCTTGAGTACATTAAGTCAAAGGATACTTGCACCATTTCTATGATGAGACTCTTATTGACTCTGGATAGAATATCTATATGATTGTCTTATAATAGGTCAATCCAATGTACTTACTAACCTTAGTAATCATCCACATGTAACTATAAATAAATCATGTCTATAACATATAAGATCTACTGCTTGATCTAATCAAGGAGTATAACATGTGCTCGTCTATCCAGATTAACGATATCCTATCTCATTAATCCTAGGACTAGGGAAAGTTTAGATACTAACATAATTACATATGATAGGAATCTCATTATCATGATCTCGTCATGATTTCATCCATGCTATGTTTTGTATCAAGGAATTCATTAAATCAGTTTAAGATTAACATCAATTCCATAAATGTATGAACCTCGAAATAATGAAAAATGACTTTATTAATCATAAAATGATTTGTGCAATAAGTGCTAAAGATGATTGCCTTTATAACACTTCTCTAACATGTGTTTATTCGTTAATTTGGTCATTTAGTATGTGTTTAGGTTCAAATTATGTTAGTTTATTAATTATTTGTATTTTAAGTGTTTTATAGGTTAGTAAAAACTTTTGAGCTTAAATATTATATTTTTGAGGTACCTTGATATGTTTGCTAGTGTTTCAAGGTGAATATCAAAGAACGAAGGAGTTTTGGAAGAGATTCGAGCCAAAATAGCAGCCCACAATTGTGGTCTAGAGAGCTCAGATGTGGGTCACAATCATGGCTTGCAGGGCCACGGTTGTGGTATGCATCAAGAAAATGCACAGTCACTTACGAGCTTCAAATTTTGAGGGACATTTTGGACCTTTCGGACCCCAGAAAGACCTTAAGGTTAACTAAAAAATAAAATACTATTTAAAGACCATTAAGAGGAGCACAAAGGAGCTTTTTTCATCAAACATATTTGAAACCATAAAGAGAGAATACCGAGAGAGAGAAAGAAGAGGAAGGAAGAGGAAGACGAAGCTAAATTGACGTGTTTCTCGGATCAGAAGATTTTCCAACATCGCTACCATCTTTCGTCTATTCTAGGTCATTATTTCCTTTTCGTTTCAATTTTATTTATATATAGAATTGAGATGGATAGTATGATGATAAGATTTGGATTATTAATGATGTTCTAAATTCTCCTTCGGGATTTTATTTTGATTTAATGATAATTTAGTCGATTGTATTTATTAAATGAATGTTATGATTTGATTGCATTCCTACATAATTCAGTAATAAATTTATAGGGAGAACTCAATGAAAAATAATTAAATCATATTAATAAATGTTAGGTGATTTAATAGAAACCATGACAAATCATGTTGGTAATTATGCAGAGAGAGATTCCATGTGATGTTCTGATAGTTTATTAGAGTTCTTCAGATCTAATTAGAGTTTTGGATAATTTGTGAATTGAGAGATTGTAAAATCCATATCTAATTAGGGTTTATAATTTAAAGTTTAACGGTTATAATTGGAGAGAGAGTAATCAACCCTAGGATAGTCTAGAACCGACACTCAATTGATATACAATCAACTAGGTTAACATTAATGATAAGAAAATCCCCTTTCTCATAAATTGGTAAATTCCTTAGGTTGATTTCTATTGTGATTGCATATTGCTCACTTGTTAATACTTTGTGTTTAATTTTTGATTTAATTGGTTGAACTCAATTCTCATAATTAATTTATGTCGCATCTTTTAGTTTTAGTTTTATAGTTTTTTTAGCCATAGATTTTATGATTAGATTACTCTCCTTCCTCGTGAGATCGACACCTTTAATACTACGCTATGAACCATGCACTTGTAGAATATTAAGATTAAAACTTACCCTAATCAATAAGCTTAGGAATAATATCTCCTAATGAAATTAAAATTGATATTGGCCATAGAGCGAAATCCAATTTTTTGTTTGATAATTAGAAAAACTTACAGCTCCTACATTTACTCCTTAAATGCTTTTTAGCTTTTATCCTTATTAAAGCTAAGGTTAAAGAAATTATCAAGGATTGTCTATAGAAATGTGATCACAAAGGATTTATTTTAATCCTAAGCTCTACTACTATCAAGAATCCTAACCCTTCTAGGGAGGATACAACCATCTAGCTAAGACAAAACTCTAGATGCTTTACCAATAGGTCTTACCTTCCTCTCTTCACTCTAGATGCTTTACTAATAGCTCTTGCCTTCCCCTCTTCATTACTGTTGAAGCCACTGTGCCTTGGAGGAAACTAACTTGGTTTAACATAAATCTATCAAAAGCCCCCTTGATCCTATAGTTAGCAATAAAAAATAAAGTCAAAACTATGGTTAAGATCAGTTGGAGCCTCACATAAAAGCTCTTTGTAAGTTCTGTAGTCAATGTTTGCAAAGGGGATCCCCATTCTTCTAGTGCAAGTATGCAGTCCCTTATGGATTCAGACTCTAAACATATGTAACCTATAATATCATGCTCATACTTTGCTTTAAACCATTGGCTAGTCCACGAGGGTGGAATTTCGAAACAAATATAATCTTTCAATCTTTAAGGCTTATATGTGTTACTATAAAATATTTGGAAAGAAAGAAATATTTGAACCTTTCAATATAAGGGAATTAAGCCTGTAATTGCACGTGGACAAGGGAAATTATAATAGCAACACCACCTTATTTCAAGTGAAATGAAAGATTTAAAGTAAACTGGAACTTACTTGCACATCTCCCTTGGTAAGATGTGTGCATTTCAAGAAGATTTCTAAATAGGAAAATTTAGAAGTCTCTTCGATAATGCTAAATATACCAAGGTTTTGAAAAGAGTTGTCTGTTTACTTCTTCAAGTTGATCCTCAAGTTCATTAGAAGGCTTGCAGCAACTATATCTCTATCTGCTTCTATACAATTTCCTTTTTAGAGAAAGAGATTAATGCTTTGTTCTCTAACTACTAATGTTTTATAACTTTATTTGCATGATTTCAGTTCGAGTTGTAACTATTCAAACTAGAATTCTCTCTTGGGATAAATTAATTTAAATTTCCTTTATTTATTCAAAAAAATTAATCATTAATATTTTAAACATAAAATATCTTTCTAATCATGTAATGCCTTCTAAAATTTGTGATTTCTAATTCACGTCCAAAAACTTAGATTAAAATAAGGCTAATAAAGGAATTAATAATTGAAAAAAAATGCTCATCACTTTAATTGAATGATGTATAAATAGAAAATCACTCAAAATTTTCTTTTGGGAAGTTTGAATATTGCTCAAGTCATGCATGCATATGTACCACCAAACTTATTTATTGTTGTGCATGTGAACAAACCACATTGTAGTAATTAATTAAGGATCCTTCACTAGTTAATTTGGTTTAATTTCCTTTTCGTTTACCAATTTTGTTTGGTAAAATTTAATTTCTCGACCAATTCTTCCCTTGTTAATAACATAAGAGATTGGATATTTTAGTTTTGAAACTAATTCTTTGAAGAACTGTTTTTAAATTTTTTATTTGAAGAAAATGCAAACAAAATCATTCGGGACTTATTAAGGGTGAAGGAACTTGAGGTATTTTGGCATAGAATCATTTGACATAAAATGATTTTATCGAGAATTTCCTTTCTCTTATGGCTCACTATACAAAATAGGTTGAACACAGCTGATCGGATAAGGTATTTGAGTATCAATCCCATGTGCCCTTTCTGTCAAAACTAGGAAGAATCTAGAGATCATTTATTTTTTTTCGTGTGAAGTGACTAATAAGATATGGAGAGTTATTCTCATAGTGGTTATCTTATCCAAGAGAACATTTTTTATGTTATTCATTGGTTGTCATCTCAGTCAGCAACTAAGATCTCGTCCCACATAATAATGGTTAGTATGTGTGTCCAATCTATATGAAAAGAAAGAAATGCTAGGCGTTTTGAATTCAAATCCAAGCCTATAGACATTGTTATCTTTGAAGTTCTAGACAACATTGAAGAACTTGTGGCACTACGTAACATTGCCACCAACATCAACATTCTCTAGTCCTTTTCTTTTGATTGTGATATGTTGTTTAGCTAAATAGTATCGGATGTATTCATGAGTTTAAAGGGTATCTCCTAGACGTGTTGTAAGACCTTAACTATTTTTACCTTTCAAAACTCAAACAGTCACATTAGTTTGAGTTTTTAATTTTTAGAATTTGGTTTCACATAATCTTTTCTTTGCTTTCATTGCATTAAGAATGAAGAATGGATGACTCTTACTGAAAGAAATGTATAAAAATATTCCTAAAAAAAAACTTATATTACATCATTAAATATTTGAGATAATTTATAAATATTTTAAATGGATATATTTATGAAATAGAAATTTCATAATTACTATTTCAGAATAATTGTTGAAAAACCCTTTAATGAAATGACACGGCAGTCTTAGCCTGTGGAAGACTATAAAATTAGAAGATTTTTGTTGGATCACTGAAGGAAGAAAATTGATAAATATTGATAAACAATTGAAGTCAGAGCCAAAGATTAGGGTCCCTCTTTGATCATCCCATTTAACAAGAGCTTGGAAATCTGAAACTGTGTTGCACGCGAAAGGAAAGAGAGCGTGAAGTTAAGCTCCAAAAGATAAACGAAAAAGGAAAAAGATGGTCAAATTGACAAGTATTGATCATTTACCCGAGAAAAAAGGTTGCAAGTGGTTGAGCTAAAGCGAAATATCACTCGCCCTCCGTTTTCGGCTTTGCTATCTTCTCTTTCCCACTTTTTCCTCTCTTTTTTTCCTTTTACATCATACATACTCTCGCCTTTTCTTTTTCTATTTCCCTTTGCCATAGGTTTTTTTTTAATTACATTAGTTATCTTGATTTAGTCGGATTAATTTTAAGTCCCTATAACCTCGTCCTAAAAATTTAGAGGATATAAATCTGGAACTCTAAAATCTCTCAAGTTTCTACGTAGCTTGTATATTTCTGTACACAAAAAGTCTTCACATAATTGATTGTTCAACTTGATGATCGATAACTAGCCTCCCTTCTGTTCAGCATCAAGTTCCCATTAGTCTCTAAATTCCCTAGTAGTTCCAACTATTACTGCCGTTGGAAGCGAGACATCCGTAATTAATTTGATCAATGAGCTATACCTAGGGGCCAGAGAATCATCAATAGGGATATGCTTATTTCTCCTCCTTTTGTGTGACTCGAACTCAAAATCTCTTATAAAAAAAATTTTAATTAAAAAATCTGAACCAGCCTTCTTTATCTTCCCTTTGCGATAGTTGTTGCAAAACATAAATGCGAGATGTGGTTCATTCAATTTCGACTTTTGAGTTTGGAGAGAAGGGAGTAAAAGCGTATTCCATAACAATGATTAAGAAAAAGACGATGGTATGTTCTGACGGCAATTACGAACCAATCACAAGCTTTACTTCAGTTCTTATCTTAACGCTTCGTACATAAATGAAAATATCAAATTACATAAATCAAAACCGTTATTGTCACCAACCGTGGAAGTGATAAGTTAGCAAACTTGCAATCACAAGAACTGGTCTATTCAATTCTCTCTAAAAACAAAAAGCTGGTCTATTCGTTATTTATACGCAAAGTTAGGTGGTCCAAATATTTATCTAGAACCTAACGGAGGTTGGTTGAAGTTTCGTGTTCGTAATAAATGGTATGGATGGCTGCAACTACATAAGGAACCAAAACTTTAGTATTTCATTAATGTAGACCTTTTTTTTAAAATGGGTTAATTAACAAAAAACAGTTCAAATTTTCCTTGATCTTTCAATTATAACTCAAGCTTTACAAAGTAGCAATAAAATGTTCAAACTTTTAATTTGTTTCAACTCTAGCCTGACGTTAGTCACATTGTTTTCTTAGCTAACATGACACTACCACATATCAATGGACCTTCACTAATCAAACATGTTAGCGTCATTAGGATAAGCTAGTGTGATTAGTGAAACAATGCCATTTTTGATGATAGTAAAACGATATCGTTTAAAAAAAACTAAAACAACACTTCCTCCTGGTCGTTATCAGTCAGTCTGTAACCTAAACTCCCTAACTTTTCTCTCACTCATGCACGAAATCACCTCACCCCACCGTTGTTAATCTATAACCTATCCTAAATTTGCTCACTCACAATCAACCCGTCATCCTTAGCACTTCTCCTATCGTCGGAAGGTCAATTTGCCCCGTTCTCAGCCCTTCTCACATTGCATCACCAGAAGCGTGGTTTTTCCCTTCTCAATAGTTAGCCATGTGAAGGCTAGGTTTTTATTTCGTGGTTAAGATTTTATTGTCTTCTTTTATGATAATGTTTCATGTTTTGCCGGAAGGTGTAGATGATGTAGCTATCTCTGTTTTGATTAATTGTTCATGCAAAAGGTTGTTATTCATCCTCATCCTATGGGCATTACTCATTTATGTCTTACATTACTTTACTTTTGGTTGTCTCTTCCTCATTTTGTTTAATGCTATGGTTATTTGAAGATGAATACACAATCAAACTTGACATTCAAAGACGAATGAATAAAGAGCTTGATTAACTTCATATAAATCTCACATAATGAAGGTGCTTATTGGTTACAAAAAGACTGCATTAACACTTTGTATATTCTATGTATTTGTAGCAGTAACAAATTAACTTGAAAGAAGCAAATGAATATAGGTCCAGAAGTAAATGAGGTGTTTATTGGATGCAAAAAGAATGCATTAACACTACGTATATTATATGTATTTGTAGTAGTAACAAATTAACTTGAAAGAAACAAATGAGCATAGTTTAGAACATCTAGAAGCAATGTTTAGTGCGAAAAGGAAGATTATTCAAGCAAAGAATTTATGTAGATTGCATTATTTAATTGAAAGAAAAATTTAAAAGCTTAACATCATTGTTTATTTTTTATGTAATTCTGAGTACTTCTACTATGGAAGAGAAGGACCTAGCATTGTGTTGCATATATCTAGTTCTCGAATTTATGCCTACAACTCTTGAAATTTTTTTTTTATATTAAGTCAAAAAGTTGCATAATCTAATTGTAATGGAATTTACACAACACATGTTATCATTGTCAATTAATCTGTTGTGATTTTTTTTGCTAAACAAGAAATGAAGAGCAATAGATTACGATTCAAAGGCTTAGCCTCTTTTTTTTTTATATGTTGGAAAGTTCATATGTAAGAACACAAAGAGCATAGACAATGTAAAGTATATAAAATTGAATTACTTTGAGATTAGAAGATATGAAGTAAAAATGGTGATGTTAAGTATGATTCACTTGTTTGTAGGATTTCGAATTTTCCTAATTTGAGATTTGTTAGTTGTTGCTTCTTTTTTTCTTGTTGGAATATTTATCATTTTGTATTTAGTCACACTGTCCCTTTGCAGATGTTGGTAAATTTTGAATTTCATTATGGTGGAGTGTTGGAAAGGAAGGAAAATAAATATATTAGGGGTAAGATCAAAAGAAAAAAGAATATGGGTATTGATGAACTAAGAATTCTAGTTCTAAAAGGGATTTTTTAAGATAAAGGACATAAAGTCATCTCTATATTTTGCAAATTTCAACACGAATCTATTAAAAGCTTGATGGAGTTAAGCTTAAAGCATGATAGGGACATGTTGTTTATGCTCTGAAAAATGGAATAATTGAATTGTTAGAATGTTGAAATCTACTATGATAATGGTTATGAGAATCTTGTGACATATGGTGAGGAGTCAGAATCTGATAATGAATTAGAGCAAGATCCAAGTTGAATTGTAGGAAGATGAGGACTTCAATTTTATGTAGGATAGTGATTCTGGAGATGATTTAGTTGATGAGGAGTTCTTTGGAACTGACGATGAAGAATATGCTTTTGCTTGAAAAAATGAGAAGAGGTGTCAGAAGACTTAACAAAGTGCGTTTGAATTCGACAATTTTATCGATGATATTAGTGGTAGTGGAAAGAATTTCAATGAAATTGGTGATCATTCGAAAGATACTAGAAGAGAAAAAGGAAGTTTGCATTATGGAAATAGTGATTATGATGACAGTGATGATGAAATTCAATCACCAGTTCCTAGTGATGATGATGTTTTGATAACAAATAATAAATACATTAGTTTTAATCTAGAAGTTGAAATCACAAATTTTAAGTTTGAAATTGGAATGAAGTTCAAGGACAAAAAGTAGTTGAGGGAAGTTATAAGGAAGTATGCAATTACAAATTCAATGGTGAGATAAGCCCTCTTACCGTAGGGTACGCACCGAGACGCCCGTAGGTCGTTCCGATACATAACCTACGATAAGGGTGTACTACGAGCAAACCCATCTATAATCCGCATGGCATCAAAATGAAAACATTAATATAACAATAATAACTAAACTTTGAAATCCAAAAATACTTTCTCATTTCATATCTTAAAAACCATAAATGTACAACTGTCATGATTACTGTCTGTACAAATCCAAAAGAAACCTAAACAATTTCCGAACTAGGTCATCTCCAAAAGTCCCAGCTGACCAACCTTTGTGTCATAACTTCTCTTGCCAACAAGATTGACAAGGCAGGAAAAGTCTCTCTCTCACTAGAGCTAGGAGTCTACTATCTCTGTCCTGAAAAATATTTGCAATGTTGGGTGAGTTTGTGAACTCAGCGAGAAACCAT
>JANIHY010000009.1:5310641-5322557 GCA_027479065.1 Erythroxylum brevipes
AGGGAATTAATTACGCTTAAAATTCACCTAAAAGGTTAAGATATTTCATTTGTGGAGGATAGTTAATTCAATTTTAAGGTTAGCAAAAATATCATTTTCTAAAAGAAAGTCATTCCCTATTGAAGTTAATACTTTTAATTAGTTAATTGTTGCACTCTTTTATGAAATTAGTTGTTACATAAATTTTTCATATTCATAGTTATTTTGATTGCATTAAATTGGATAGTTGCTTATAAATTCCTTTAAGTTTTTAATTATTCTCTACATTGCTTTTAAATTTTCCAAAATTTTTCTAAACTCGATTTCAAACATTGTCCACTAGTATAGATTTGAACTTTTCCATAATCCCTATAAACACAACTCAGTTCTCACTGATTTATTACTCACTTCGATAGTCATGCACTTGCGGTTTACGATAAAAACTTTAAACATATAAAAAAAATATGAATAGTTTATTAGCATGTCCACACGCTTCAACGAGCAAGTGGAGATGGAATGAATACCATCTCAAAGCTAAAGCGTAGTCAAAATAATAATAATAATATCTACTATACGCTTGCCTTTTACGATATCATTAACCATTCCCGCGGGCGTAGTGACCGGCAGCTTTCTCACTTCACCACTTTGTCACCCGTTGACAACCATTACCGTATATAAAACCCTTTGCCATAATTTTAAGTACCAAATGATTGCCCGCTTTCATATTTATAACCTACAGTAGAGTAATATCAAAGTTTTAGTGAAGGAAAGAGCTCATTAATACTCATCCTTGTTGATGATTCAAGTAATATAATTGAGTAAGCTGCATGGTAATGGCTTCGTCAAATGGTTGTGTCCCTCCAGGGTTTCGGTTTCACCCTACCGACGAAGAATTGCTTCATTATTACCTGAAGAAGAAGGTTTCGTTTCAAAAGTTTGACATGGAGGTCATTCGAGAGATCGACTTAAACAAGTTGGAGCCTTGGGAGCTGCGAGGTAATTATCTAGTAGCTTGATCCTAAGCTCAAAAGCTGCATAACGATATTTATGGTATTCCTTAAATTTTGAAGTTGATCTATGTATTTGAACAATTAATCTTCAAAGTCGCCGTAGTTCACAGTCGTCTTCTTTGGATTTCCCTCATCGTAATCATTTAAGTCTATTACTTTGGTTTTAATTCTAAGGTGTAACCAATGAAATGCTGCCATCATTGTGTATTCAAGGATTCTTAACTTGGATTTTGGTTATTTAGGACATGCAGTCATGCATATTAGAAAAGTTCGAGTTTCTAAATTCTAAAATAAACAAAGAAATTGCATACATTAATAATATGCATGGATTAATTACGTTTTGACCAATTTTATGAAGATATACACCCTAGTTCGACGCAGTCTATCTTTATACTTAATTGAATTATAGTACTTTTACATAATATAGTTAATTGAATGACTAAAATGATCATTAACATTTAGAAATTTTAAGAACACGTTGGAACAATATTAAATATACAATCTTGCGCACACTTTTTCCTTCCTTTTGGATAGAACTTTATATAATCTGGAGCTCATGTAATTTGTGTTTCATGATGTATGTAGAAAGATGTAGGATCGGGTCAGTCCCACAAAACGAGTGGTACTTTTTCAGTCACAAGGACAGGAAGTACCCAACTGGGTCAAGAACAAATAGAGCTACAAATGCTGGGTTTTGGAAGGCAACTGGTAGGGATAAATGCATTAGGAACAGCTATAAGAAAATTGGAATGAGGAAAACGCTTGTTTTCTATCGGGGAAGAGCACCTCATGGCCAGAAATCTGACTGGATCATGCACGAGTACAGACTAGAAGATGGTGATGATCAAGGAAGCTCTAGTGTAAGTGTTTTCACCATTTACTGAACTTAGGTATATAAGTTTGACCTTTAAATTTAGTAAATTAGTGCATCTTAATTTTAGGTACATCAAAATTAGCAATTAATTCTATAACAATCGTAATAAGAGATCTGTTTTAATTCATCAGTATAAATAATTACCACTTGAAATCTACTAAATTCATATAAGGTAACTACTAATTTATCCTAGCTTTTCAAGTTACACTTAAGAATTAGTTGTTGTTTATGTAATCAGTCCCCAAATACTTCCCAAACTCGAAGGCCAACAACTTGAAAGAATTTTGGATGCTACTACTCTTTAAAGATTAGAAGTGACATGCTGTCCCTTCATCAATTGGGAAATCAGACAGATTGATTTGGAGCATTATACATATCACAATCATGGTTGTTTCAGATAACATCTAAATCATTCTGCAACAGCATGGTGGTAGATTAATTCTCACCCAAAAAATTCTTTGCCGAACTTCTTTTACACACGATACATGTGCAGGAGAATGGGTGGGTCGTATGCAGGGTATTCAAGAAGAAAATTTTATTCAAGCTTGGAAACGGAGGAGGAACAAGCATTAACACATCTGAGCAACAAATCAACTCATGTACTACTCAACCTCACAATTTTATCCACAAAGACACCCGTTCCCTTTTTAATCAAAATCACACGCGTGGTACTTACCAACCCTTTGAAGTAAATAGTAAACCTGAGCTGGACCTTCTCTACCCACACATGACTTCTCAGTATTCTCTACTCCAATCTCAAGCCTTAATGCCAACTCATAACAAGTCTCTAGGCTACGATTACTCAACTCTCTCTTCTGAGACACCAGTCATGGTTAAGCAACTCATGTCAAACGCTAGGGACTGTGACAGTGGATGTGGAAGTCTTAGGTATCAAGCCACTTGTGAGCCACCACTAGAGGTGACCACATGCGAACCCTCTCAAGTTCTTACAGGAAGAGATCATGAGGGCTTGAATGAATGGGCTATGCTTGATCGGATTGTTACTTCTCATATGGGGATTGAAGATTCTTCTAAGGGAGTGACGTACGAGGATGCAAATGAATCATCAGTTCATCCTGTTAATCATCTCTCGCTTCGCGGAGAGATGGACTTTTGGGGCTATGGAAAATAATAATGTTCTCTTGTGATTTATATTTGTGTCAAAATTAGTTTTCCTGTTTTGATTAATTGTTATTCTATTTAAATTATGGATAAGATAAGATGCAAAAAAATTTATATCAATTATAATTAATTTATAGTTATAATTTATGTATATTACACATTTCTTGAATTTTTAAATTAAAGTTATAAGTGAAATCTAACTTATAATAACATTGTAGTTTTTCAACTGAGAAAGCCATAAACTACAACAAAATAGACAATCGGCTATTAGAAAATGTTGCTAATTGTTTAAAAAATGTTGCCTATAGTTATGGTGACATTTATGCTTCGTTGCATAAAGTGTCGTCAATTCTTTGTAGCCGAAAACTATAGGCTACATTTTCACAAATGATAGACAAAAACTATTATTTCGTAACTAAAATGTCACAAAAATATAACTAAAAATAAAAAAATTATAAAAAATGACGGAAAACTAAAATAAAAGGTAGCCAATAGTTTTTGGTTATGTTTTCATCTTCATAGCTATCTACGATTAGCTATGTCAAAACCTAGGCAAATATTATTATCTACGTTTTAAACGTAGCTAAATATTTTTAACTATGTTTTTTATAATGTAGCCAAATCTTAATCACTATATTTTTAATAATGTCATGATATGTTTTTTTTTTTTTACATTTTTAGCTAATGATATTGAACAATATGCTTTGTATATAATATATTGACATGTTTTTTATTATAAATCATTTTCTTATTATTATAAAATTAAATCATAAAAATATTATAAATTAAAAATATCGAGCATTGTATATATAAAGTAAAATTATATAAAAATCATTAAATTATACCAACAAAATAAATATAACATTAAAGGATGATCATTTGATCCTATACAAGATATTAATGGCATCTTAAACAATTTTAAAAATAAATAAATAAATAAAGAGATCAATTTATAAATTATATTATGTCATACTTTGATTACAAAAATGTTAGAGCATAACACAAACGATTACCTAGTGTTGTCCATGCCTATAAGCATAGTCATCTAAAAAGATTAGTTAAAATCAACAAAATATATTGTGAGGAATGATATAGTTTGTCATTAAAGAAAATACTATATAACTTTACCATTTGCAACATAGTCACTCATCAGTTATAACTTCATCCATCCTATTAAAAAAAGTGTTAAATATAAATTGTAATATATAGAAGAATTGACTGGACGATTTTCGATGAGTCATCCAACTTTTTTCCATGCAACTATACAATTAGAAGTACATTACTAAATTACTAAATGCAATTTATGTTGTAAATAACATAATGGTAAATAAAAATTAATATACTAACTTTGAATGCTACTAAAGAATACAATTATTTTATAGATTATAACAAACTTTGTAATAAGATAGATGGCAACATAAGGTTTTATGGTTAAGAAATATGATCTAGCTTAGAATAGTAAGCATGAACCCATTTCCAAAACCCACAGGTCATTCAATTTTATAAAGAAAAAAGTGAAAACCACTTCCAATTATGTCATAACATGCCCCTATGATTATATGCGTATCTAAAGAAGGTTGTATATGTTATATGCTGTGTTATGTTAGTTAAATTTTGAAATGAAGAAGTTTTAAACTTATTTCTAATATAAAGCAAGTTTTTTATTATATAAAATCTCAAGGCTCTAGCAACATCCAAATATTGCCTATGTTTTCTTTTAACCATTCCTTTCTATTGAGGGGTATAAGGACTACTAAATAGATCTAAAATTCATATAACTTTTGATAAAATTTCAATCATTTGAAAATTAGTAAACTCAGTGCCATTATTTACACATAGTTTTAATGATGGTCTGAAATTAGTTTGCAATGAGATTAATAAAGTGCTCAAGCATGCATCTATAATCCATATATCTAAGATTTTAGTCAAACTTTCACAACAATTCAAGCAGTGAGTTTTAAACATACCTCCAAATTAAGAAGCAAGAATTGTAAGATTCGATTTAATATGTGCTTTTTCTATTATGAGCTTCAACACCTGACTACATTTGTAATTGGAGTACTAATATCATCATTCTTCACAAGCATAACATAACTCTTAAGAAAGAATCTATTAAAAGATCTTATGTCAGATGAAGACTTTAAGAAAACCTTACCTATAACCTTGCTACCTATAGAGTTAGATGTTCCACTATAAAATAACAAAGACCACCTAAATTTTTTTAAACTAACCATGGGTGTGGAATAGGTACTAATGAAACTCAAAATCATTGAACAAAAGATGCAAACATCTAAGCTTTAATATGCTAACATCAAACTTAAATAAAAAAAATTCTCAAATGTGTTATCTTTTTTTGGAGCATGAAATTACACAAGAGTTAATAATTTCATACCTTTTCAAGTCAAACAAATATTTAAATATAACAAAGAATCGTTGCTCCTTAGTAAGTTGCAATAAGTTCCTGCAATATGAAACATCATCTTGCTTGTGAATCGTTTGAAAGTAAAGTTTGAAAGAACTGAAAATGTGGTTCTATTCATGCTATAGTAACTTAAGATGATATATTAAATAGACTAGATGGGAATGCATTTCTTTTTCAAATATATGTTTCCTTGGTAGCTTTTGTGAGTAGGATAAAGATCAATTGGTGGATCCTTTTTTTTCATGAGGTTAGAGGAATCAAGGAATCAAACATTAGATTTTAGGACCTAATCTTACCTTATGTTTCTTAAAAAGTACTACAAAAAATAATAAGCAATCAAAACAACCTTCTTATAAAAACATGTTAAGTCTCCTACTTCTATTAAGACTCTGATATGGTAAAATAAGTAACAAGATAAACCAACAATAATGATGGATGATACAAAGAAACACATCTAACATGTTGAAATAGAACCAACATCTTATGTTAGTTGTAGTATAAGGCAAACATATTTAAATTCGTTGGAAGTTGGTTAAAGAAACAACTGGCTTGGCTCAGCATGTGAAAGAAATCATCTATATATTGTTCTATATAAAACTCCCTTGGAAAGATATATTCAAAATGCCAAAGGGGACGTTAACTTTAAGCTTGTAATCCATCATAACAAAGGAAGAAAAGATAACAAAAGAATGAAAAGGGAAGTTAAGAATTTGCTATTTTAGTGCCATGCATTCCATTAATCTGCTACTAGAAATTAGAAGAAGAATATTACACACTAAGTAATATTCTAAATATATCATGGTCAACTAAATATTTATGAATTGCAAAATGATTTTAACTAACCTTTTTATGTATGATTTTTTGTATAATTTAATCCCTTCATCATTCAATGTTCTAATTAGACATGTAATTAATGTATATTCTATTTGAGTCAAATTAGATTAGTTATCTGTCGTTAGTAATTGATTTTGTTCAAAATTTTGAAAAATATATTCAAAATGTCATTCAACTTTAGACAAGGATTTTCCATATAAATATTAATCGAGAATATTGAAACATTTTCCCTAGAAACTTTAGGGTAATGAATCAAATATTGATTTGTTAACTATCTCCAATTGGTTCCTTTTATATCCAATGATTACCGATTAAGCTACCATTGACTAGAATATATCATAAGCAGTATCAAAACATAATAATATCTATATGATATACTTTGGTGATTTCATATCAAAGGATCACTTATACATTCATCATAATGAGAATTTCTATAAACACATAAGTAATAACCCAAATGGAATTCTAAAATGGGTCAATTCAATGAAATTTTTCACTAATAATCACCCACAAATTTGTTTAGGTATTTCTATACTTCAATCAATAAGATTGACTACTTTCATAAGAAAAAATAGAACAAGAATTGAATTAAATCAGTAAATTGTGCAAAGAGAGATCTTGCATAGGTTTTCGATATGTTTATTAGACAACTTCGTATCTATTTAGGGTTTTGGATAGGTTGTTAATTGAGAAATTGCAATTTTCATAATCTGATTAGAGTTTATAATTTAGGGTTAATGGTTATAACTCGAGATAAAGTAATTAACCCTAGGATTGTCTAGAACCAATAATCCGGTAATTTATAATCAATTACGCTAGCATTAATGATAGGTAAAATTTATTTTCTCTCAATTGGTAATTCTTTTAGGTTGACTTGAGTGTGTGCTGCAACTGCTAAATTATTAATATTTTTGTATTGATTTTTGAATAGATTTGCTTGACTGAATTGAATTCTTATTCTAGTTCTGTTACAATTTGAATTTTGTGAATTGTTCTAGCCTTAGATTTTAGGATTAGATTATGCTTCCTCATGGGATCGATATCTTAGGAACTATGCGAATGAACTGTGCGCTTTCAAATTATCGAGTTTAATCAATTAAAACTTACACACATCGAAAATAACCCAATCAAGTTTTTGGCATGGTTGCTAGGGAGATGATTAGTTTGATTATTTAATTTAAGGCATTTAGTTAGTTTTTTTTTCTATTCTTTCTTTCCTTTGCTTTCTGAAATCGTGCTCTTACATGAACACAATAGTCATAAGAAGATCGAGTCGTGCATCAGAAACCTTAAAGTTAGACATAACTAGATTAGAATGATTAATTAGAAAAGCTCGGTGTGAAGAAGAAGAAGAAATCACAAAAGCAACAATGGTTAAGGAATTTCAACAAGATTTGGACTATAGAGCAAACCAAGGATGTCAACAATAGACCCTTATGGAATTTGTAACATCTTTTGAAATCAAACTAGCCCTCCTAAACATGCTTTAACAAAACGTGCAGTTCTATGGACTAACAAATGAATATCTTAACTCACTTATAGTGAACTTCTTTGAAATATGTGATACCTTTCAGTACCATCAGATGTGAGAAGATGCAATCAGAATTAGGCTCTTTCCTTTTACCCTTAGAGATAGAGCAAAGACTAGGTATCATTGCCTCAACCTAGCTAATGTCATAACTTGGGATCAGCTAGTTCGTGTCGTTTTAGACAAGTATTTTTCCCTTACTAAGACCATGAATGTTGAGCACCGCTTCCGGAACTCAACTCTTTTTCTGATACCATAATATATTGGACCTCATTTCCAGAGCCCAACATTCAGAGTCATCATAAGATGTGAGCATGCGTATTACCTTGAAGGGTTATTTCCATGAACTCGAGTTAGCCATATCTCACAAGAGTGATGTGCCCACACCAGTCAAACACCAAAATCACAAATTGACTTCTTCAAAAATAATCGTAGCTCTAAGTCTCTAGTTTAATTTGAAGCAAGAAACATCTCAATCGGAGCTCTACCGTTCGAGATATAGGTAAAATATCAATTTATGTTTAGTAAATAACCAATTCATGCTCTTCTAATCAATTTCCTCATTTTCTCACCATAAATCTTTTTCATACCAAACCCAAAAGCCATAAATTTTTATATACACGTAGGAAATGTCTTAGTAATCTATTGCTTTAAGAATCACTTCATTCGGAAGTCGGATAACGAAGTTATGGCCAAAAGAATCCAACATGTTTATGTCCTCAATCATTTTGTACCTATCTTGGCACAATAGCCATAACTTTTTCTACCGATGTTGAATTTATGTCATTTTTAGACTTTTTTTAAGAGGACTTCGAGATATACAACTTTTATGAAGAACTTGAAGCGAGATTCTACCTCTAAAATAGTCAAAATCGTGGTTTACTGTAGCTGTTCCGTGAATGTCTATTTAACGGACACATATGTCTACCTAACGGACATAGACTGGCCTAGAAACCATTTTTCACCCAAGAAGGTCCGTTAAACAGACCTAAAGTCCATTAAACGGACATGGGCAATGTTGGGGGTCATTTTTGACCCAAGAAGGTTTGTTAAATGGACCTAAAGTCCGTTAAATGGACATGGGAGTTTCTCAAACCCCTCCAAAGTCCCTCCAATGCTTCCTACATCCATTCTAACGTCATATTCACTCATAATCTTCCCAATTTTACTTCTTCTAATGCAATAACACTCCCCAAACATTCAATTACCAAAATGATTTCATAAATATACCAAATCTCAACTCAAATGATTCATCTCATACAACAATTCTCATCATTCACCATAGCTGTCATGTTCATACTTCCCATGCAGCATCATCACTTATAATGCTCATATCTCTCAACTCCGATACCCAACTTTATATACTTTATAGCGTCGGAAAGCTAAGAGAATAAATTACAACTTTCCAGAAGATAACTCTATCTAGTTCTATCTAGATTAATGCATTCTTCTCCTTAAATTCAGAATACAATTCCTATCTTTCCTTTATATAATACATCTCACTTATATGAAACAAAAATTTGTATTTCAAAATTTATCATCTCAATTTGGTAACTTCCTCAAGTGCACCTAATTTCAACTTAACCTCATCGATAATTAATTCATATTTCAACTCCACCTCATCCATACCCAAATTCACATTTCAATTTGATAATCATCTATACACAATTTCACATTTCATTTTGACATCATGAAATAAGAGTTTCACAAAACTTTAATGGAATTTCCAAGCCACATTACATCATCCATATTAAAATCCAAAATTACAAAAAATGCAAAACCCAATAATTCTTGAAATACATCTGAAATCTTGTTTTACATAAAATACTCCAAAACAAAACAAAACAAGCAAATTCATAGTAATGTCTTGATTTTTCTTTCACTCGGTCTCTTGCTCTTCACCTGAATAGGGAAAGGAGAGTTGGGGTGAGCTTAAAAGCTAGTAGGTAACATTATTATAACCGAGAAACAAGCAAAATCATTGAAATTATTCATTTGTCATAGAAAATTCTTATTGAGTTCAAGAAAAACATAGTTCTCAACCAATTCACAATAATACAAATCATGTATGCATCAACTTGACAATTTACAGATGCAATGCACAATAAATGGCTCGAGGGTTTCATGGAACAAAACAAAAAAAATCGAAGTTTACTCTGTGAATGAAATGAGTCCACTTTTCAAATCTTGTGGGCCACAAACGGGCTGCTAGGAGAAGGCTTTATGTCGACGTGCACATGACTACGAAACAGTTCCTCTCTCGCCCAAACACAATCAATTTATGCTTAATGCATGTCCAAAAATTTTCATATTCTCATGCTTTTTCCTCTTTTTCTTTATACAAAATGCCATGACACATTTCAATGATATAACATGATCATACATCACAATGCATTTTCCACATTCACAACAATTCAAATCCAATCAATTAAGTATATACACACATAAGCAAATTCTTTAAATCATTTTAAAGCAATATATGCCCACTTATGAAATAATTGAAATCAATTTATTCTCTTGATTTGGAAAAACTTTAATGGCTCATTATTCAATTATAAACATGAAACCCACCTTATTTCCTTGCTCATAAACTTTCTCAAAATGTCCTCTCCCCTTGCTCCTCTTTCCTTTCTTGATTTCCTTTAATATAAGCAAAAAATTCTATTCAATAGGAATTCCAATTCAGAACCCACAAGACACGTATTCATAAAATTGATCCTAGAATCTTTAAACCCATACATTTCATAAGTTATATGAACCAAAACCCTCTCAAAATCCAAAGATTTAAAATCCAACTTACCTTGGATATTCACCAAATGAAGAGTTTGTTGGCTCAAATGGAAGCTCTAATCCTCCTCTTCCTTTTCTCTTCTTAAACAACCACAAATTCCTTCTTGAAAGCCAAGGAAAGTTAAAACCTAGTTTTTCTTCTTTTTTTTCTCTCCTTTATATCTTCTCTACGACTCACTCTTCTTTCTCTCCTCTCAATTTCGTTCTTGTTTCTTCCTTAAAAGCCAAACATCCCTTCTTATTACAATTATGTCATTAATGAGTCTAAATTGTCCAATTTGCACTTCCTTCAAAGTCTTATAACCTTAATGCTTAAGTGTTCTTCCCCAAATGCCCCCATACATATATACTCTTACAAGACTATTTTATTTCAATTGAATCATATGATAAAATCCTACAACCATTTACATACTACTAGCTCCAAAATAATCCATCAAAACCTCATAATTAACTAGTCTTTTCATATTTACCCTTCTTTTGTCTTTATAACTAATACCTTATACTTCTAACTCCTTAACTAATTATTATGAAAAAATTGACGAAATTTGATAATACTTCCTTCTACAAAAATGTTCCTCATTGTCTTAAGTTTCTAATAACACTAAAATCATTCAATTTGGTTCAGAAATATGAAATTTATATCTCAAATATTTCCGAACTGTTCTTATACTGAAACAATATTATGTGCTCAACTTCCATCCTGAAATTGAAATTCTTAGAGACTGAATTAGAACTCAATTTTATCAGACAAAATGTATCCTTATCTCTCTAATGTAATCCAAATCAAGAATCGTTGCATTTGGATAACTAGAGAAAAAGTTATGGCTAAAACACCGAAGCTTACTCAGTGAACATGTTTCAACTACATTTTCTAGCTTTTAACTTCCAACATTTCACATATAATAGCTCTAACTTCGAAGAAATGTTTGGGGCCTGTAGCACTCCACTTTCGCGAGACTCGAACCTGACATCTATAGTGATATCCGAGCCCGTGACCCGCGAGGGTGGTATGCTAAAGCAAATCAAATACACTTTAAAACTCGTTATGAAATTTTTCTTTCAAAAACGGTTGAGTGCGCATGAACAATAAATGATTTGGGCCCGATTTATAACAAAAACATTTTCAAATATAAAACAATTTCAGTCATTAACTAGCACTCAATAGTGCTCAATCATTTCATAATCTAGAAATGCATGACCCGCCTGGGCCCAATGCCATTTCTGAACATTTTCAGTCATGCAATACAATTACCCATAGACCAAAAGGACCCACTGAATACAATCACTACACTAATGCAGATGTGAACAACACTGATCCCGACCCTTTACTCTGCCTTGCTAGCGGTAGTCATACTCC
>JANIHY010000009.1:5325213-5343542 GCA_027479065.1 Erythroxylum brevipes
ATAGCTACCATACATATTTCATTTTATTTTTAGTTAATAAATTCATCAATACTTCGTATTTTTGTCTTTTAATAAATTCTTTAAAATAAAGTAATGAGTTGATAATATCATTTGAATATCTTTATTTTGACTTATTTTGTGAATAAGAAGGAAAGCAACTCATACTATAGTGTAAACTCATTGTTGCTACAATTTTGACCTCGGGGCTTACAACTGTAGCAACTGATGATACTAGACTCTTTAATAAGACTTAGCATCCTGTTGTAACTCTAGAGTGAAGGGGAATATAGATTTGTTCGAAACTTTAAAAATCTTTTCTAGAATTTTTTTCATTATTAGGTTGAGAAGCTTGAATCTCCACTGAGTGTATTGATTTTGTGTTGCTTCCTTGGTGGAAGAACATTCACAATATGATTTGGTAAACTACAAGTACAGGAGGACTTGTGAGGTTCTAGCCTTCTAGCCAAAAGAAGCACCAGAAATCTCTTTTTAAGTTTTAATTACAGATTAAATTGTGACTTGTCACATTGTGTGATAGATTTTGCTTTGCAAATATCGCGAAAGTTAAATTGGAGATTATAGACTGTAGAAGAAAATAATAAGGATCGAAATTTAAGAGAAATGAATGAATTTTATTCATGATTTGTGAAGATATGTGTACACTTAATTTCACACTCTCTCTCTCTTCTGTTACTCTTTCGTAACAAACCTAGCAATTTCTAACCTGTAGTACCTAAATAAGGACAAAGAATAATGATGAACAGAAAAAGAAGAACAAAATAGAATTGATGAGGCGTCCTGTTATTTTTTCTAAATGGTGTCATTTGCTAGTGTTGACTTTTCATATGAGTCCAATAGCCCATCCTCAAGTTGGAGTTTATGTAAACCCAACTTGTCCAATGATGTGTGAAGTGTTGGTGCTAGTAAAGCCTTTTTGAATGCATCGACAAATTGGAATCTCGAAGATAAGTGACTTGTTTGAAGAAAACTATCGTGGATTGCTTTACGTACCAAGTGGTAAATGATATCTAGATGCTTTGTACGCTCGTGAAACACGATATTGTTGGAGATATGGATTGTTGCCATATTATCGCATCTTAGTGGAATTGGCGATGGAACCTTCACTTGGAAATTTATTAAGACGTAATTTAGTCACTTTATTTCACAAAGAGTATTGGCCATATTCTTGTATTCAACTTCAGTGGAAGATCTGTTGACCGTTTGCTACTTTTTTTTCCCAAGAAATTAAGGATGAACCTAGAAATATGTAGAAGCCTATAATGGATTTTTTGGTGACTAGGCAACCAACCTAGTCTACATCAAAATAAGCTAATAGCTTGTTTTCAGAGTTGTTGAGTAAAATAGTGCCTTTGAAACACTCCCTGTAAGATAACTTGACACATGAGTTAGTGCCTTCTAATATGGTTCTCTTGGAGTAGTGGTGTACTGGGTTAATTGTTGCATTTCATATGTGATATCAAGTCGTGTAAAATTTAGATACAAAAGATGCCTGACGATTCTCCTATACTTCTCAACATCGATTAATAAGGCACCATTGCCTAAATTCAATTTTAGTCCTGGAACCATGGGCACATCAACACTTTTCAAATCCCCCAAATTCAAATCAACCAATATATCATGTATGTACTTATGTTAGGATAATATCATACCACACTTTAATCTAGCTATTTTGATACCAACAAAATACTTTACGTCTCCCATATCCTTTATGGTGAATAAATCATTCAAGAAACCCTTCACATCACTTATCAAGGATTCATCAAAACTAGTGATCAGCGCATCATATACATGGATAACTAAGGGTACAAAGTTAGTATTGTTAACTTTTGTAAACAAACAAGGATCTGAGTTTGCTTGGACAAACCCATAAACAGTCAATTTTACCATGATTTCCTTATTCCATTTCCTTGTTACCTGTTTTGGGCCATATAGAGATTTTCGAAGTCTTACCACCCCCTGGTCATGTTCTGTTATAGACTTAAGGTGGTGAGATGTAAATTTCTTCATCGATTTTTCTATGTAGATAAGCGTTGTTTATATCCACGTGATGTATGGGCCACCCCTTCGCTATGGAAACAACAAGAATAGTGTGAATTGTAGTAATCTTCGCAATAGGAGAGAATATATCGAAGTAGTCAACACCCAGGGTCTGCTTGAATCCCTTCACAACCAAACGTGCTTTCTATCTTTCAATATGTTCGTTTGGTTTTCTTTTGATTTTGTATACCACTTTGTCGTTAATGCCTTCTTTCCTGCCAGTAACATAGATGATACCCAGGTTTTGTTTCTTTCTAAAGCTTCAAACTCTTCCTTCATTGGTTCAATCCACAATGGGTCTTGTTTAGCACTTTCATAAGAAAACAGTTCATAGTCAATAGACAAGTCAGTCAGGAAGGTTTTATGGTAAGTGGAGAAGATGAGCTTGTTGTGGTCTATGAAGAGCTACGAGGAAGCATTGAGAGCTCGATTTGGTAGGGTAGTAATGTAATCATTAAGGTATTGTGGTGGTTTCTAGTGTTCGGTACTGAATCGGATAGGTTGGTCTATCAGGTCAGGTCTAGGTGAATCCGTCAATGAGATTTAGGTAACTGGGTAGTTGAGTTTGGGTATAGGTACTTGGGCTGGATGGCCCAAACAATGGGTCAAACATTGGGTCAGTGATGTGTTCAATTTCTTCAGTTTGTTTATATGGAAATAAGGTTTCTTATAAAAAAACATCTTAACTAAAAATTAATTGTTTTGTGTCGATTGCTCGTAATTTGTAAACCTTTCGATCGGTTGAGTATCCAAGGAATAAATATTTCGTTACTCATGGGTCGAATTTTTCTTTGTGGGGAGTGTTGTTAGTGGCATAACATAGACACCCAAAGGTCAAATATGGTCGTAGGTTGGCTCTTTTTTTAACGTGTGTCCCATGATAACACTTTCATCGATAGGCCATTGATTATGTGAGTAGTGGTTAAAAGAGCTTCCCCCCAAAATTCTTTTGTTAAATTCACTTAGAACATAAACGCTCAAGTGATTTGAAGGAAGTGTTTGTGTATTTGTTCAATAACCCCAGTTTGTTGGGGCGTATGAACGCAGATTTTTTTGGTGAAAAATCCATTTGTTTTCAAATAATTGTTGGTTCAAATGGTTCACAAACTCAGTTCCGTTTTCCATTCGTATAGTCCTAATGGTTTGTTTAAAATGATTTTCAATCACGGTGATGAATATAGTAAGAGTTTTGTGAACTTGTTCTTTGAGGCTTAATAAAAAGGTCCATACAACTCTACTATATTCATTAACAATCGTAAGGAAACATGTTGAAACATCAATATTTTTTGTTTTCAAGGGGCCCCAAAGGTCTAAATGTAGTAACTCAAAAGCTTTTGTAGCTATGATATTATGCTTACCAAAAGGTTTTGTAGTTTGTTTTGCCAAAGGACATGTTTCGTAAAAAAAACTTTTAGGTATTTCCAAGCAACGAAAGTTCAAATGTTTTAAAACCTTAGAGGATACATGATCAAATCTAGAATGTAATAAGTCATAATTATCAATCATATTATAAGCAAAATTTTCATCGAGATAGAATTTCAGGGAAGGACCTCTCTTGGTTTTCAGTCGTAAGAAGTGGTGTGGTTTGAGCCTATAGATCTCCAATTTCCTCGCAGCTAGCCAAAACATAATCAGTAATAGGGTCCTATAAAAACATCTTGTTAAACACGAAAATTACAACTAAGTTGTTTTGCTATGCAAGTTTACAAACAGACAATAAATTGTGGTGAAATATAGGGATATAATGGACATTTTCCAGCATTATTTCCTTGGTTAAGTCTACATTTCCTACTTGATTAACATGGGTTAAAGGCCCATCTGGAAGAGTCACAGGTGTGAGGAAATGTGTATTTATAGGGGTTTTGAGTTTGTTTTTGTCGAAGGTCATATGGGTGGATGTAACATCCCATTACCTGTGAGAGGCTAGAATAGTAAATACGAGTGATTAATGAGAGCTTAGAAACGCATTTTTACATGCTCATGCATAATAAGCTATACATGTATACGTGAATAGTGAAAGTTTTGCACATGAAAATAATTGTACATGCATTTATGAATGATTACGGGTATAATTGAATTGAATTGGGATTTTTGAAAATTTAGTGAATTTTTGAATTTATCTATGTTGAAAATATTATTGGTTAGTAGAATTGTGATATTGTGAATTTTGATGAATTTAGGAACAAATTTTGAAAAGTTATAGAAAATAGGGGAAAAGAAATCAAAAGAAGATTTGGAGATAGTTGGATTGTAAAGATGGAATTAATGGAATTAGTTTCAAAGAAACTTAGTTAGAATTAGACCTTAGGAAAAGTGACAAGTGTAAGTGTATTCATATTTATATCACCTTCGACAACATATCACCGTAACGTAATATTGATTTCATATTCAATGGTACACCCACCGACATAAATACACTAAATCTTTATCTGATATATCCAACCGTATACTATTTTTTATTATTTTAGAAGTCCTTCAACTTTCCTCCTCTCTCATTCTTGCCAAAAATCCTATCTTATAAGCATTTCTAACTTTCCCCAAATATCTCCTTATACTGAATTACAAATTCTTATCACAATACTCACCTAACCATTTCGATTTCCAAATTCATCCTTATATGATCAGATCATAACAATGATTTCGTTTCATTCTGTCTGTACACTTTAGCCTCCTCATTTTTACTCATATTCTTATTTTCCTCAATCAATCCATGGCAATATACCAACTCACACTTATATCACCCTCAAGGGTACATACCCCCTTTTGGTGAACCTTTATCTATCATACAAAACCAGATACTATTTCTCATTTCCAAAATGTCTATAAACCTTTATTTTCTCACATTTGTTAGATCATTTTTCTCAATTCTTCTAACAGCTTAGACTCTTAAGGAATGCTCATGCATGTGACTCATACTGGGGATCAGTCGCTGCTGTCTGCTATGACATGACTAATATGCATACAACTTCACACCATATTTCAGAATGCCCATATAAGATAATACTTCTGGGCTTTTGATACCACATAAATGTAGCATCCCACTCCCGCAAGACCCGAACCCGACATCTATAGATGGTATCCGAGTCCGTGCCCCACAAGGGTAGGGTGCTAAAGCACTCAATCAATTAGAAATCGGTATAATTTTTTTAAAAAAATAATTGTAAATTTTGGGTGAGTTTTGCGAACTCAATGAGTGAACCATCATTGAGGAGTTCACCGGATCATAAACACATATCATATATTTCACAGATATTCATTTAATGGATATCAATCTTATAATGCTCTATGCATGAGACTCACATTCGTTCTTACTGTTGTAATTGAGTGCCTATCACATACTTATACAAATACTAGCCCATAAGACTCAGTCAGAACAGAATCACGAAGCATGGCTCTACGTACACACACATATATCACGGAGCAAAGCTTTACGTGCAGAACATATATCACGGAGCAAAGCTCTGCGTGGAAGTGTTTCATACTGGCTACTCAAATTACAAGGCCTTTATCTGAGCATGCATTTTATGAAATGCATCAAATACTAATTATGCCATATTAGACAATCACATATGATGTTCAATCAGAAACTCATAATCATCGGATCTAAGTTCGGCATTCAACATTCGTTGAAAATTCACATAGCATATAGGATTTCACATCAAATCAAAACACTTCCAATACATGCCCAACTTTCAAACTCCTCGGACTTTAAGTTTGGAATTCAGAAACAAATCATAAGTAGTTCAATAATATTGGAAGTTTAAACAAATCGAATCAAATAAAATCAATTCTAGGAAATCATCTGGATTGACTCATAGTACGCTTCAAGAAGCTATTGCCTGGATGGTCCGGCAACGTCTTGAAGTTGATGTTCTAGTTGCTCCTCTATAACAAATAATATACATAATATCACAATTTATTCAATCATAAGTATCCAATGATCCATGTGTATGAAATAAGTTATGTACAATGCATGTTCATGACAATCTCGGGTATCTTTAACTTATTCCAATCACATTATCAGTCTTATATCCAAAACTCATCTAAGTATGATTCATACTTAGGTTTATGCCTCACTAAAACCATTAAAAGCACAATTCATTAGTCATTTGGAATCCTATAAACCCAGTCATAATCAAAACACCGAAGTATGTTCAGTGCAATAACCCCAGTTCATTAAACTTTAAGAGCATATTCATTGTACCCGTTCCACGTTTCTCGCTCAATCTTTCTCAATTCATTTCCGATATCTAAGATTTTTAAGTGGAGATGTAGGGAATTATGTTACGAATCTCATGGTTTAAGAATCAATTCATTTGGGTATCTAGAGTATAAGTTATGGCAAGGCGAAAAAAAGAAAAAAGGAGGGAAACTCAAAAGAAGCAAAACACGGAAGAAGTAAAAAGACAGAAGAAATGATTTAAACACAAAAGAAGACATGTCAGTAAAACACAGAAAAAGACATGTCAACAAAACAAAAAAGAAGTAAAACTCATAAGGAACAAAACACAGAAGGAAAAAAACTTAGAAAAAGCAAAACTCGAAAGGAACAAAACACAAAAGGAAGAAAACACAGAAGGAGCGAAACACTGACACAGAAGGAGTTCATGAACAGTAACACAGAAGAAGTTCATAAACAGTAACACAGAAGGAATTCACACAGAAGAAATTCATGAACAGTAACACAGAAGAGGATCATGAACAGTAACACAAAAAAAGTTCAAGGACAGTAACACAGAAGAAGTTCATGAACAATAACACAAAAGGAGTTCATGAACAGTAACACAGAAGGAGTTCATGAACAATAACGCAGAAGGAACGGAACTCAGAAGGAACAAAACACAGAAGAAGATGGTGTCATCATAGAAGAAGATGTCATCATCACAAAAGAAGCAAAAAGACAGAAGAAGTAAATTTCACTTTTGAACATCTTCCCTTATAAGGACCCTAACTTTCAGCTCAGATGTCTATAGTTTTTATACTATATATTGTTGGGAAGATGAAAAGGAAGATTTATAACTTTCATAAAGGCCATCCTGACGAATCTATCTAGGTTGGCACAGAAGTTTTAACTCCAACATCACTTTTTCTTCACCTAATCGCTAATAATCTTTCAAAAAACTAAAATTAACATTATATCAAAATTTTGCCTCCCAACTGCACAGTATTTATCAATATACACTTAAATGCCATTTCTATGCAGATGATAGTAATTCATCAACGTTCTTTCATAAATATCCTTCTCTAAAGGATTTATTCACTACTTACATTTTGAAAACTCCAAAATCTTCAAACCCTAAACTCCATACAATTTACATGCTTCATTCAGATAATGACCAGCTTCTAGTTTTTCTTAGGGTAGAAGACACGAATATCAAAGTGGGTTTAGTGTAGGAAGGAAAAGCCGAGGAATCTCTTAGAAGGGGTTCGATGAAAAACTCTATGTATGGGAAGAAAATTTGGAGATGATCCCAATGAAGAATGAACTTAGACATATAACTTAACCTTTCAATTTTTAGAAAACAGTGACCTACTTCTAGCAAAGTACCAAGCCTAAGTGACATTTGTCACTTCCCTCACATCTAAGCTCTAACTTAGTTTCTTTTGAAACTAACTCCCCTAAAGTCTCATCTTAACAATTCAACTATTTCAAAATCTTCATTTGATGTCTTTTCCTATTTGTATAATTTTACGTAATTTATGCCTAAATTCACCAAAATTCACAATTACAATATTCTTACTAACCAATAGATTTTTTCATATAAATAAAATTCAATTCTCAAAACACCTAAAAATCATGACATAATCGAATTATACCCGAAATTATTCATGAATGCATGTACAATCATTTTCATGTGTCACAACTTCCCCATTCATATGCATATGCATGACTTAATATGCATGAGCATGGAAATGTATTTCTAACTCTCATTAATCATTCACATTTTCTATTTTAACCTTCCCACAAGAATGGGATGTTACAAGATTGAACTAACCAGATTAGAGCATTTTGACACTAAGAACGCATACAACAACATCATCAGGAGCCACGAATACTTGTTGTTGCACAAATTTATGTGTCAAACTATTTTTGACAAAACAAAAACCAACAAGTGTTTGACGAAGGAACTTTTCATGTTATGGTGTATAGACTACAGCATCCCAGTTTGCATAACCACCCACATCTTTAATGCAATTATTGTTACCCGACATAAGAGGAGCAATAACTTAGGAATGAGTTACTTAGTTTTAGCCATAACTAATTACTATGAAGTTGAGTGCAGCAGACTTAGTCTACTATCCTGAATTCATGAACTATCATCATATGTGGTGAGCTAAAATCCTGAAGTCCCATAATATGGAACTTCGAGATATTAGTGCCAAGACACACCTTAAGATCAGGACCAATTAAGCGAGTTCAAGTGCTCAGCAATAACAAGAAGAGGAGGAAGAAGCAATAAAAGAACCGAATTGGAAGAAAGTGCTTGATACGTTCTCCGCAAACAACAAGGTAATTATAGACGCACTTGCGGAGAACTCTAGAAGAATGAAGGAGATGGAATAACGACGTCAGAGCTGGGATATATGTCGTATCCATCGTTACTTTGAGGCTCAAGGTGTCCAACTGCTACCTCCAACGCCATCCCTACCTCCATCACCATGAGGCTTTGTTCTAACCCTTTTCTTTTTAACTTTAGTCTTTATTTAAGTTTTGATTTACTTTATTTTATGACTCTTCTTTCCATGTGTGTTTGTTTGTCCTCTTCTTATATTGAGGACAATGTGTTGTTCACATGTAGAGAGGATTATGTGTGTTTGCTTTTAAGTGTGAATTATGTATATTATATGATAGGGTTGATAGGTTGCATATTGTGAATTTTGTAAATGTGACAATAGCTTAGATGGATTGAAATTGGTTTAATTTTGAACATAGATTATTACGTTGTGAAGAGTTATTAACTCGCAAAATTAGTGAATTGGGTTCTTTAGTTAATATGCAAGTTAATTAGGATTTAGTATGAGTTGTCACCCTTTAGATTGTCACATTTATTAATAATTTTAGGTTTTTTGACTTAAGTAGCTTTGTTGGTTTTTAAAAGAAAAACGAGTAGCTTAAGCAACAAGGTAGGTAATAAAAAAAAGTGTTTGTTAATTTTATGTAAATAGCTATTCCGCTAACCTTCGGGTTATAAGTAGAGCAAGTAGTAAGTTGAGAATATGATGTAGCTGAGTAACCAAATCGACACGCATCACAAATGTGTGCCTTAGCATCGAAAGGCCACAATGACGTTCCATCTAAACAACTTAATAAAAAACACAACTTAGTTGAGTAATCGAATCGATATTCATCACCAATGTTTATCTCCATATAAAAAGACTAAGTCCATGTTCACAAAAAGTAAACAAAATAATAATAATAATAATAATAATAATAATAATAATAACCTACCGAACTTGTAATAGCTTAACTTTTTATGAAAACGTATTTAGGAGTAGTTACAAAGTTTAAATGATCAAAGAATTATTAATGTGTGTTCGCAATTAAAAAGGGTAAATAATTTAACACTTGGATCTGGATTAATATGTATATTTAGTTCAAAGTCCCTAGACGCGGATTTTGCTTGTTAATGATTTAATATAACTTGAATGATTGTATTTTAAATTAAATTTATTTGGTGAAGTTGAAGTCATTGTCTCATATCTGCATTAATTGTGTGTTGTGTGTTTTTTGTTTTGTTTACTTAAGGACAAGCAAACGTTTAAGTGTGAGGATGTTGATAAGTGTAAATTGCATCTTGTTTTAGGGCTTAGTTTGACATTATTTAATTGTTAATTCAATCGTTTAGTATATGTTTAGGTTATAATCGTGTTAAGCTTAAATATTATATTTTTAAGATACCTTGATGCATTTGTTAGTGTTTAATGATCAACATCGAAAAATAGAGAAGTTTCGAAGATATTCAGGCTAAAATAACAGCTCACGATTGTGGCACAATATGCCAAGATCATGACAGAAGCACTAAAGTTAGCCCACAACATTGGCTCATGAAAAACCACGATTATGATAGAAGCTCAGGACATGGCCCACGATCATAGTTTGCTTGCCATAATCATGACAGAAGGCTCAGATGTGGCCCACGATCGTGATCTTTGTTGGGCAGATGTGCAAATACTTAAAAACGCTAAGTTTCGAGAAATTTTTCAGACCTTTTTGGACCCAAAAAACCCTAGGGCTACTTAGAGTATAAAAGGTATTTAAAGAATAAGAAAAAGAAGAAGGGGGAGCTTTTACATAAGCCATTTTTAGAGAAACCCTAGAGAGAATTATCGGAAGATAAAGAGAAGAAGGAATAGAGAAGAGGAGAAGAAGCCGACTTGATGTACTTCCTGGATTAGAAGCTTTCCGACGTTACTACTGCTTGTTGTCCGTTCAATTTGTATTTCTTGCTATTTTCATTTTTATTATTGTATAGAATTGGAATAATAATTGATGATAGGATTTTTGGATGTTTATGATGTTATAAATTAAATCAAATCAGTAAATTGTGCGAAGAGAAATCTTGCATAAGTTTATGATATATTTATTAAATAACTTCAAATCTAATTAAGGTTTTGAATAGGTTGTTAATTGAAAAACTGCAATTTTTATAATCTGATTTGGGTTTATAATTTAAGGTTAATAGTTGTAACTCCAGAGAAAGTAATCAATCTTAAGATCGTCTAGAATAATCCGATAATTCATAATTAATTAGATTAGCGTTAAAGATAGGTAAAGCTCTTTTTCTCTTAATTAATAATTCTTTTAGGTTGATTCTTGAGTGTGTGTTGCAACTGCTAAATTATTAATATTTTCGTGATTAATTTTCGAATGGATTTGCTTGATTGAATTGAATTCTCATTTTAGTTCTGTTACATTTTGAATTTTGCGAATTGTTCTAGCCTTAGATTTTAAGATTAGATTATCTTTTCTCATAGGATCAACACATTAGGTATTACGTGAACGAACTGTACACTTGCGGATTATCGAGATTAATTAATTAAAACTTACTCATATCGAAAAATAACCCGATCAGTAACTATCTCATTTAAAAATTCTACAGAAATTAAATGAATTCCAAATAATTCATATATGAATTTTTTCAAAATATAAAAAGTCATGATATAATGACATGCAGAGCAGTTCCATGTAGCGACATTAGCAAAATATTCGAGAAAAGTTTTGACAATGAACACAAATCAAACATGTAAGTGAACGACTTTGAACTTTCAATGATGAAAACTGTGAATGCTTGTGATATCAGTATGCTGCAAAGTGAATATTAACAATAATGGTACAACTGAATGATAGATGGTAGGAAGTTACAATACAACGAGGATCAGGACAATGGAAGAAGGGGAAACAAGGAGCCACAAAAACAACAATAACAAGGTTTACAACTTCATTAAAAAAGCCTATCTAAGAAACCAACTTCCATTAAAAACAAGTAAATATCGAAATGGGTAAAGGGATTATTGTGACTCACAAGACGAGATCAGTCAATCACAACGAGCTTTTGGTACTCTTCAGATGATATAGCAGCTTCCATAACAGCTTCAGGGCTAATGACACCGTCACCATCTAAGAATAACTTCATCAAATTTTTGGAGAAGCCACTTACAAGTGCAACCCCCTTTTCTGACCCAGGCACAGGCGTAGCCCTTGAGTCTCTCAAATTCCAAAATACAATTTCTGGGATCACATTTCCAAAACCCTTCTCTGTGAACTTCTTAACTATGACTTGGTAATCGGTTTCCCAAGGATTTAAAGACGCTTGGTCGAATTCCATATCACTAAAAACGAACAATCTTTTGATCATTTGGTCCTCCTTAAGATTTCCATTGACAGCCACCGTCAGAATAAGATCAAATACCTTTTGGAAATTAGTATTCATACCCCACTCCATTTCCTTCACAAATCTGGTTTTCTCCACAAGACTATCACCACTGACCTTTTGAAGCGTTGGATTTTGACTAAAAGTAACGAGTTGTCCCTTCCATGGCTCTTCACTTAGCTCTGAAGTTAACAAACCCAACGCCACAGAGACCTCCATTGGCGTACCCGACATGCTACCAGAAACATCACAAACAGCTAAACAATTTCTCAACTTTCCCTTCTGGAGAAGATCCTCAACCATTCTCTTCCATTGCAATTCTGCCACTTGGCCACCATCATCGTCTTCCAATGCCAATATTATCTGATGCGGAAGCAATGCACCTGCAGCAATTTTAGCCTTTCCAGTCTTAACATCGTCCAAATACTTGGAGAAACGTTCTCCATCATGTTTCTTAAACTTCTCCTTGTAAAAATTCATGGCCACAGATGCAACTCTATTGTATGGAATTAAATCCCACCTATTAGCACCAATATATACCTCAGGCAACTCAAGAATCCTACGGAGTGGCACCAAAACTTCCTTTCTCAAACGATCACGTACTCTATAAGCATAATGTGCCTCTTCAATACCCTCATATTCAGGATACAATTCTTGAGGAAATACCTTCCTTGCAATACTTTCACATAGTAAAGTTGAACGATCAAATGAAGAATCAAGAGATGGGCACCACTTAGCTGCGAGACTGACCTTATTGGTTTCTCCTGATTTCAGGTGCTGCATATCTGCCATGAGATAATCTGCGAAGAAATCAGACACACGCTCATATAAGAATCGAAATTCAGGATCAGTTCTGTATCTTTGAACAACTTTATTGGCCATAGCAACCTTTCTCTCAGTTCTCGCAACTTTTTCACTATTATTCTCTATATTGGAACCTCTCTGCACCTCGTTGTTCACGATTTTAATCTCTCTGGACTCCCTTAGTTTCGACTTGTTTTTTCTGCTCTTCCCTGTTTTCCTTTGTTTCCACTCATTCTTTTGGATCTTTCTCACATCGGGTCCTTCCAAAAGACGGTAAAGAATCTCGGGCAAATCCTTGATGTAACCGAAATTATCCAAGAAGTGTATGTTGGAGGCCAAAGTTTTGGGGTGGTGTTGGTGAAGCCAAAAGGCAGAGGTGTAAAAGCCTTCTTTGTCGGACTTACCGGTACCCCGCACGCCCCTGAGGTTGAAGATGAGCTTGAGAGTAGTCAACGGGTTGTGCAACCATGCCAATCGGAGCCGGTCAATGATGGAGTCAGATGGGGTGTCGGGAACGACATGGAAGAAAAAATCAAGGCACAGATTGCCTGATGACAAGAAGGTGCCCGACATGTTCTCGGTCAGGCCCATCGGAAGCACTCCAGCGGTGATTTGGTGGGGTTGTGGTGGCGGTGTTGTTGACTGGTTTTGAAGCTCTGGGGGGCCAAGAAGAGAGGGAGGAGCCATTGTCGACGCAGCACAGCCGAGAGGGGAGGGTTTTATGATTAATCCACCGAGGACAAGAAGATCTGGGACACGGTTGTATCCTAAGTCGTGCTTCACACGGAAGCTTCGCTTTTCTATCGAGAGAGAATCACTTAGTTTCGACGAATAGCTTATTTAAAAAGAGCAGAAACCACACCAACAAAAGGAGTCCTTAAATAGCAATTGGTCCACGTGTACTGGTGTGGCGAGGGTGGTAGGACTGGGAACATCCCGCTTTATTGCGACGTCAAATTCTTGGGGGACAAATTTCTAGTTAAAAAGAAAATAGGAATAGTGTACCGGTATTGGTTTTAATACCATATTAGTATTGGATTTTAATATAGTGCTAATACAAGTATCGACTGACTAAAATTTTTAGTAATTTTTAAAAATTATAAAATATTACTTATTTGTTTTTAAATTGTAAGATAATCGTATTATATAATTTATAATTTTACGCTAACCTTATTGAGCAAGTTTCAATCTTATAAAACTCTCAATGCAAGCGTACTAGTCATAACATAGTATAAGAGGTGTCGATCTCACAAGGAATTAGTTAACTAATCAAATCCTAATTTTTCTAAGTTCAAATAGTGTAATTAAAATAAAAATAAAAACTAACAAAAAAGTAAATAATCAAATATGAAATAATTGAAAAGAGAATTCTAAATTAATGTAAGAAACCAAATTTGAGTACCACCAATTGACAAGGAAGATTCAAACAAGGAAGATTCACAAATTACGAGAAAGTGAATTTATCCTATCATCAATGCCAACTTAGCCACTTTTGTGTTAATGCGGTGTTAGTTCTAAACTTTCAAAGGATAAATTAGCCCGTTTCAAATTGTAATCACTAAGATCTAAATCATAAACCCTAAGTTAAGTTTCCGAATATGTAATCTCTCGATTAAAAAAACAGCCCACAACTTAATTAGTTTTTAAGTGTTCCAATAAACAACCAGGTCTTCACACGAGATCTTTCTCCGTATAATTACTAATTTGATTATTTATGTAGTCTGTTAGATCATTTAACTCCAATTAACCAACCTAATCATTCTGTATTCGATTCACTCTCTTGATTTGTTACTGAAGCATTCAATTACAACAGACAATCACAACTCCCAACATCATTAACAACAAAAGCAACTAGATTAACATTAAATCAAGTATAAATCTTTAAAAAAAGTTAGAACATCCTTAAATCAAGGTTCATCATTATCTATTCTATCTCATACATCAAATGAACAAAATAAAAAATGGAAATAAGAAAAGATAAGTTGGGAGGAC
Source organism: Erythroxylum brevipes (assembly GCA_027479065.1). NCBI lineage: Eukaryota > Viridiplantae > Streptophyta > Magnoliopsida > Malpighiales > Erythroxylaceae > Erythroxylum > Erythroxylum brevipes. The sequence continues at coordinate 5,339,940 of JANIHY010000009.1, forward strand.
TAAAGGTTAAAGCAACAGTAAAAGCTCCACCTTCTCTCTATTCCTTCTTCCTTTTCCTTAGCTTTTTCCCCAAAGTGGCAAATGGAGCCCCATCCTTTAGGTCATTTCTCTTCTTTTTTATATTCCTTTACTAATTGGAGTAAAAAAATAGGTTTTACCTGTGTCTAAAAATTCGAAATATCCCACGAAAAATTAAGTTTAGGAGGACTGTCTGTGTCTGCCATCGCGCAAGCCACGAACTTCTATCATGATCATGGCCTTTGGTCCTCCGCCAAGTTTTCACCAAATCTTTTCCTTTCTTCGATATCTAATCTCAAACACTAATAAACACATCAAAGCACCTCAAACATAAAAAATTAACGCTCAATAGCTTGTTTTAACCCACATAACACTCAAAACACATATCTAACCGACTAACAAAATTCTAAACCTAAACGTGCATAAATTAATTAATTAACAACTAAAAACATACTAAAATGCCTATTAAAATATCATGTAACCTACAACTATCAACATCCCCGCACTTGAACTTTTGCTTGTCCTCAAGCAAGAACAAAACAATCAAAACACAAGCACACCAAACAACAACACACACATATGCAATAATGGTACAATGACATTGAATTTCACGAAAAAAAAAAACTACAAATACAATCCTTCAAGTTATCCTAACTTATTAACTTACAAAATCTATTGCTAAGCACTTTGGACTAAATATACATACTATTCAATACCTTAATGTCAAATTCATTCACCCCCATCACTTGCACATACGCATTGAAAATTATTTAGTCAATCAAAATTGTAATTATCTCTAAGTAGCTTTTTATGAAAATTCAAGCTATTCATAAAGATTGGTAAGTTTTAGTTATAAAAACGAAATTTTTGTTAATTTTCATTGACATTGACCTAGCCTTTTGACATGAAGGCAAACATTTGTGATGAATGTGCCCTGGTTACTCAACTAGGTCATGTTTTTTATTCATAGGTTTAGTTGAAATGTCATTACAAAGCAAACATTTGTAATGATTATCTCCCAATTACTCAGCTAGATCACATTCTCAACTAGCTATTAGCTCCATTCATGACCCAAAGGCCAGTGGAATAGTTATTTATTAAACAAAAATGCACAACTTTTTTTAAAAATAAGTTTTCTTGTCAACCTCATTTCTTTAGCTAATCATTCTCATAAAAAGATACTAACGATGCTACTTATTCGATTGACCTAAAATTATAAATGATTGTTTCCAGTTCCTAGGGTGAATGAAATAACATCATGTCCTAATTAACATACATATTTAACCAAAGTAACTTAGGACACTAATTTTACAAGTTAATAAATCTTAGCAACTTAAAATTCTATGTTCAAAGCTAATCTGATTATGTTGAGTCCTAGCTATTGACACATTCACACGAGTCACATCATGCAAACCTAAATAAAACTAGCATATGGTATGCAAAATTAACACTGAAATTAAAAGAATATAATACACTTAACCCTCCCCACACTTGGACTATACATTATCCTTAATATGAGAAGAACAAATAAGACATAAGGTAGGAATAAAACAAAATGATAGGAAAAATCATACAAATAAAATAAAATAAAAAGATAAGGGTTATAACATCAGAAACCGCCATGGTGATTGAGTTGGTGAAGGCATTGGAGTCCGAAACCAACTATACTTGACGCCTAAGATTGTTGCCCTATCTTAAAATTGCTTTTAAAGGAATAAAAGAGTTAGCAATCCAAACCATTCCAAATCATTAAAAACTTATTTTTAGAATTTCAAACAAATCTAACTATCAAACGTGCAAAGTTATGGTCATTAGCTTGACCTCACATCCTTCAAGACTCAATGGCAATCAATTGTGAGTGGCTTGCTTCCATCCTTGTTGCCTAATTTCAGCCTCATAGCTTGTAAACAAGCTACATGTTGGAAGATAATCAAAAGGAAAATATTGATAAAATTAAGAAAACCAATTAAATTCAGTAATGTTCTTTTTACTATCAAACTGTCAATAAAATAGGAAATAACAAAACTCCCTGAATCTTCTATTGAATTCAATAGTTTTTCCTATAAGAGAGTGAGTTATTCTTGCTCTTCCTCAATCACCCCTGTCTCCTCTTCTTTTTTTCATTTCATGAATAAAGACTTTATATCTTCTTCAACTTCTATGTCCTGTATCCTTTATTCTTCGTTTCTTCTTCTTTAGCTTCTAGAATAGAGACTTCCTTGTATGCTTCAAACTCATCAATTCTTGTGAATGAGCTACCCTCCTTCAGATTCTTTAATACCTTATTCATGCTGAATTTCAGACGAGGTTGTCTTCATGGAAATCTACCAAAGCTTTTCCGATGGTAACAATTGGTATACCAAGAATCAGTAAGTCTAACACAAAAAAATCCACAGGAATGATAAACTTGTCCATTTTTATAGGTACATTCTCTATCATGCCAAACGATTTGTTTATCAACTGATTTACCAACTAAATATGCAAATATGTTGGCTTCACATCTTTTAGCCCCAATTTCATTAAAAAGAACAAAGGCATAAGGTTTATACTTATGCCTAAGTCGTATAAACATGTTGAAATCTTTAAATTACCAACTACATAGGGTATTGTAAAGCTCCCTAGATCTGTTAACAGTGAGGGCATATGGTTGGTAATTAAGAAGTTGGAGGTTTTCGTTATGGCTATCATTTGATTATAATCTCAAGTCCACTTGGCAGATAATATGTCTATAAGGAACTCCACATACTTGGGCCTGCTTTTCAACACTTCCCCAAAGACAAGTAAATATGTCATTTCTTTAGCTTTTCCACAAACTTTGCAAATGGTACATCTAATTTATTCTTCTGAAATCTTTGTGGGAATGGTATTTTTGGTGTATCAGGTGGAGGAGGAATGTATGGAGGGTTCTTATTCTTGTCTTCTTCCTTTTTCTTCTTATCTTAGTCTTTTACACAGTGGGTCTCACCTTGTTTTTCTGCTAGTTCTTCTAGCTCTTTCCCACTTCTAATTGTGACAAATTTACATTGATCTTTTGGATTTAATTCCATGTTGTTCATAAAGTTTTCCACATTTCTCTTACATAATTCCCTATAAAGTTGGCTCATTTGAACCTCTAGATTGTGAATAAAAGAGGTATGATCTTTTATTACTTGCTCAACTTCCTTTCTAGTCTCTTTTAGGGCTCTTCAATGTTCATAAGCTTGTCCATTATCTTGTCCAATTTAGAATCTCATGAATTAGACTCATCTTTTAGAAATCCTAGCAGGCCTTGAATTCCGATTTAAATTCTTGCAATGTTAAACAAACAAAAATCTGGGTGGTTTTGCCACTTTGGATTGCAAGTGTTCTAATAAAGATAATTACTTCCTTGACCAAATTATGCCTCATTAAAGTTCTCAAGGGTCCTTTGCTGCCTATGAAATACTTCCTCCATTATCGTTCTTTCTATCTGTTCTTGGCATTTAACTTTTTGATTTCCTTATAATTTGTTGGATCCCGTTTTCGGAATCCAACTCTTGCGAAAACCATCATAATTAACTTGAGCATGCACATCATCTTGCAGGGTTATTGCATTAAACCCCATTA
>JANIHY010000009.1:5347148-5364164 GCA_027479065.1 Erythroxylum brevipes
ACCATGTATGACTTCTCATTCATCATATTCCTTCATTTCATACCTTGTTCAACAAGATACGAAGAAGCATTTATTTAATTCGGGGTAAGACACATTCTATACAAACCATATGACAAGAAAGTTGTACCATTATGTTTTACATTAAACAACAACTGTACAGTAGAAGTATTAAATACAAAACGTCAACCTTCTTTGTCCAAAATAGATCAAAAGATTAAAAATAAAATGTTTCGTGTAAAAAACCCAAATGAACCTTACAGCAAGGTTCAGTACATACATCCCCTATAGATATTACTTCCACTTCTTTATTGCTATGAGCCATCAGTTTCTCCTTCCCTTTATTTGGCTTTATCTTGGATATGAACCTTTGCATTGTGGAAGTGCTTTGATTAGATGCTCCACTAAATAGCCACCAAGCACTTAATGCGACTATCACAAATTAAATTCATAATTGACAAGCCAAAGAGTAACCTAATGGTGTCAGTCTTTCCTTTTAAACCTCATACTACTGGTTTCTTTATGTCCCCAGGACCTTCACCAGAACTAGTTTGACCAATGTCAACATGTGGAGAAGATTTGAACTTTCTACCTTCGAACTTAGCAGGCTTCATCTTTGTCTTCCGTTTAGCTGCTTCGAGGACTGTAGGAGTAGCAAGCTTGAGTTTCTCCTCCTCAGCAATGCAATGGGCTATTAAACCATTGAAGTCCCAATATCTTTAATCTATTGTGATGATGAATTATTCTCGATATGTACTCTATTACTCCCCTTTTCTTATGGAGAATAATTCTTTCATCAAGGCACTTGTCTCAATAATAGATGAGATTGTGTACATTTGAGAGACATTATCAAGAAACTCCTTCCCTATGTCTGTGTCTGAAAGTCCACTTCACAGATGGTTAGGTATTGATCTCTTAATGGCCATCAAATATAATCTATTAGACCGATCCTAGGCCTTATAGGCTGCTTTATGAGTTTTCAAGGTCATGAATATAAATGGAGATGGCCTATCCACCCTTATAGTCATATCAACCACAACTAGATAATCTCTATAGCATTCAATACATCCTCTGTCCACTTCTTCATATTAAAACCGATTGGGGTTTCAATGGTGACATTGATTTTGTTGACTGAAAAGGTGACTTTAAGATGATAACTTTAAATCAGCACAAATGTAGGATAACAAAGATACTCAAAGCTATCAAATGGTATCTTTATTGAAAATTCGGTCACACATATTATGAAACACCTATAGGCTAAATACATAATATATGCAACTAGACCTCCACACATAAAACCGATCAGAGTACGAATCATTAACTCTCGTGACACTACCACCTTTGGGTGAATAAATCATTTAACCAATGACTTTCCTCTATCTAATGCCTTTATGCACATCTCAAAGTCTCATGTAAAACCAACACCTGTGGGCAGAATAATCAAACATGAGACCAGAGACATCCTCTAACATGTAAAAAAACCAATTCAAAATATTGACTCGAAAGGTTACTATGGTGACTACGTCCTCATCAACACTCAAAAAGTTCACAAACACAAGGGATACATCTTTATGTTATCCTCACATTCTTTATGGGCATATGGTATGTGACAATGTAACATCAAAAATGCAAAAAATCGAATGCAGTCTCATTGTCACACACTCTTGCTGAAGACATTATCTGAAAATTTTATTTGAGACTTTCGTAAAAGAAAAATCTCAGTAGAGTGACTATTGTGCATCACCGGACACTGAACTGACCACTCGAAACACAAAAACCTCATGTATCTCCCTTGTGGCAAGTTCATTGCATGAAAATTCACTCAAAAATGGCTTCAGAATGTCTTAGCTCCTCTTCCAATTGGCTATTATGCAATCCCGAACACTGAATATGAGACTTAAGATACAAGAACCTCATGTATCTCCCTCATACAATGTTCGAAGCATGAAAATTCATTCAAATTCAGATTTCGAATACCTTAATTCCTTTTTTTTGGAGTTAAACTTTAATTTATTACTAATGTAATAAATATAGAAAAATGGAAAATTTTACTTTATAAATTTTCCGAACTTGAAAATTGCCCAAGACACCTCGGGGTACCCTTATGAGAAATCTGGAATTCTTTTGCACTTTAATGATCAAGGAATTATGCGTCGTTTGAATGTTCCAGGTACCCCACAACAAAATAGTGTGGCTAAACAGATGAACAACACCCTATTAGAAAGGGCAATGTGCATGCTTTTAAACTCTAGACTGGGGAAAAAGTTTTAGGCAGAGGTGGTGTCAACAACTTATTTTCTATTGAACAGATCTCAGCATACACTTATCAGTTTAAAGACACCTGAAGAAGTTTGGTAAGGAAAACCGAAAAATTAGGGTGACATTAAAGTATTTGGATGTCCAGCTTATACACATGTAAGTGAAGGGAAGTTAGAACCCAAATGAATCAACTGTATCTTTCTTGGATACACTCTAGGAGTTAAAGGGTATAGATTCTGGACTCCACAAACTTCCAAATTTTTCACATCCAGAAATGTTGTGTTTGATGAGGCATCTATGCTACATCAAAAGGAGGAGTTGATTGTTCCCTATGTTGTTGAAAATAACATTGAGATTAATGAGATTAGAAGTAAGGTGAAGCTCTAAATACATTCTAAGAGCCATTATCAGGATGTTAAAGATACTCAATTTGAGGTGGAGCTACAAGCTTATATGAATAATGTTCAGCCATCTCGTTCTATTACTATTGATCGTCCCCGTCGTTTTAATCAAGGTGTACCTCGATAGAGGTTGATTGAGGAAGTAGACTTTGTTGGGTTTGGTTTTGTAGCTATTAAGGAGACAGAGAGTTGTTTTGAGCCCGTTAGTTATAAGGATGCAACTACCTGTCCAAATTCTAATAAATAGGTTGTGGCTATGCAGGAAGAAATGGAATCACTTCAAAAGAATGACACTTAGATTCTAACAAAATTACCAAAAGGTAAAGGAGCAATCAAGTGTAACTGGGTTTTTAAGAAAAAGGATGGAATTCTCATAATTGAAGAACCTAGGTATAAAACTAGACTTATTGCTAAAGAATTTAGTCAAGTATCGGGAGTTGACTTTAGTGACATTTGTTCACCCATTATGAAACATAGTTCCATTCGGCTATTTCTTGGTCATGTTTCATTTAATGACCTTGAATTGGAGCAACTAGATGTTAAAAAAAATTCGTGTATGGTGATTTAGAAGAATAAATTTACATATTTACATGCTACAACCCGAAGGGTTTTAGGTTGAGGGCAAGGAGGTCCATGTTTGTAAAATCCAAAATTCGTTGTATGGTCTCAAGTAATCACCTCAACAGTAGTATAGATGTTTTGATACGTTTATTTTAAATATTGGTTTTAGGAGAAGTATTTATGACTCTTGTGTTTACATGAGATTAGTTAGCAATGGTTCCTTCATGTATTTACTACTTTATGTGGATGACATGCTCATCGCAGCTAGGAGCAAGTTAGAAATTGCCATGATTAGGGCACAATTAAGTGCAGAATTTGAAATGAAGGATTTAGGTGTAGCAAAACACATCTTAGGTATGGAGATCAGGAGTGATCGTAAGGCTAAGAAGCTTTATCTTTCTCAAGAGGGTTATGTACATAAAGTTCTAGAGAGGTTTGGTATGTGCAAAGTCAAATCAGTTACTACCTCTTACTGCACACTTCAAGTTGTCATCAAGACAATGTCCGATCTCAGATGAAGAAATTGAGAAAATGGAGAAGACACCATATGCTAGTACTGTTGGGAGCATTATGTATGCGATGGTTTGCACACGCCCCGACTTAGCACATGTTGTTAGTATGGTGAGTCGTTACATGGCTAATCCAGGGAATGAGCATAAGCAGGCAATGAAGCGGATATTAAGGTATCTCAAAGGTACGTCTACAACTTATCTTGAGTTTGAAAATTCTATAGCTAGATTGGTTAGATATGTAGATTAAGATTTTGTGGGTGATCTTGATACTTGGCGATCCATGTCTGGATACATTTTTACTTTTAGTGGTTCTACTATAACTTGGAAAGCTTGTTTGCAAGCTACAATAGCTCTTTCAACTACAGAAGCTGAATATATGGCAATCACTGAAGCAATGAAGAAAGCAATTTGGATGCGAAGTATCTATGTAGAGCCTACTCAAGATGATCGTAGATCGGAGATATATTGTGATAGCTAGAGTGCTATTTTCTTAACAAAAGAAAACAAGTGCCACGAGCGCACTGAACATATTGATATTAATTATCACGTTGTTTAAGAAGTCATTGCAAAGGGTGATATTATGGTTGTGAAGGTTAGTACGCTAGATAATGTTGCTAATATGATGCCAAGGACTCTTCCTAAATCCAAGTTCCAATACTTCTTGGACTTGGTTAATCTTGTTTCTTGAGTATCATTTGATTTGGAAGCAGCCATGAAGTTTGAACAGGGAGGTTACAATTCAGTCTGCTCAATTTCGTTTCAAGCTGGAGAATTGTTTGCTTGCAACAAAATTGATACAAGGTGGAGATTGTTCTCAATTTTGTAGTTTAGCCTTCATCCCACATTATTTGTGGAAATAGTTCTTCAGTCTTGGTCTCTTATAAATATGGTCCTTGTCCCATATTGGTTAAACAACATAAGCCTTTTGTCTTTAACTCCTATATAATGAGTCTAGTGGTGGCTTTTAGAATATAAGTTACTACTTGGTGGAGACTAGTAATACGTGTGCTTAGCCATCCTATTTGTCAAAGAGCTTTTGAACTCTTCCTTTACAGTAAAGATTTTTTTTGGCTTGTTGCCTGAGAATTTTTCCCATGCTAGGGTTTTCCTCATAAGTTCCTATGTCCCTTTTACTTTGTGCTTGCATTTGAAATTCTTGCTTTCATTGGGTGTTATTTGGTGTTGTTTTCTATCTAGTTTCTTTGTCGATATAATTCCTTTAGGCTGTAGCCATCATAACAAATTAAAATTTGTCAATTTTTTTGAAGATTTTTCATTATGTATTTGACGTTTTGAAAATGTTTATTTCATTTTAAAGTTTTAAAAAATTAAATCATTTAATTTAAAATGTTGCATTTATTAATAATTTGTTAATGTAACTAATAAAATACTTAAATGTTGAAACTGCATGACTCTTCACATGTAACCCTCAATAACAACTTGATAAGAATAATTTGGATCAGACTCTTTTGATAGACTTGAAATGTACTCACTTAAGTCATCAAAGTTTTTGGGTTCTTTTTTTAATTTACTTTTTTGGGTTCAAAAAGTCTTTTTCCTAGGTTTGTTGAGGTCACTTTTTTTTTAGTTTTGTTTCATGAATGCTTATTTTCAAATGCTGACAACTTTAAATCTTGATAATTACATTAACTTTCTTCATTCCATGTTAAAATTCATTATGGCAGCTATAAGTTTTTGATGAGTGGGTTGTTTCTTTAAAGTGCAAAAGAGAAAATAAAATGTTAAAGTTGAAATTTGGGCTATAGGTATGTATTGTTTGATGTTGCCATAAATAATGCATACCTAGTTCTTGCTTTCCTACTCAATTAAGGTTAATGTCTCCTGTTCAACATCTCCAAGTCAATCTCACAATTTCCCAAAATTCTTGTATTTAGTATTCCTGACCAAATACAACCCATTTTCATCTTACTTCAGACATTAGGGTGTGTGGGTATAAGATTGATTATTAAACAATAGTGCCATTTATGTATAATATTGAGGCTACTAATGAGTAAGATTGGGTTTTTGATAGGTAGTTAGGACTCCAGCTATGTTGGGGCAATTTTGTTACCTCTCATAAAGTTGGACAATTATTAATTGCATTTTTTGGTTCTTAAATGAATTATTGGTTAAGTTACGTAATTTGATTCAGTTAAAGATAATAAAGTAACCTAATAAATAATCTATACTAATGGACTGAAGTCTGGGTAAAAAATGAATCTCAATTAGTGTGGAGTACATCCATATCAACCTTGTGACGGGGAAGCCTAATATGAAAGTTATATAAAGGTTAAGGTCTCTTGCAGTTGCTCACATCAATCGTAAGCATAAGGAATTTCTGACCCGTTAAAAGAGCTTAGTTATTGAGAAAACTATAGAAAGACTTAGCCCGTGTCTCGTGGAGCACTTTCCATAAAATGTCTAAGGATATTCGTGATTTTTTGGAGCTCTGAATCTGCTTCGGAATCAAAGATGGAATTGAAATTAGGTATTCTGCATTACCTTTGTTTTTTAATCATTTCATGTAGATCCTGCATACATAATGAGGTCTGTACTACGTATTATTTGTGGTATCAGAGCAGTTACGTGATCAAATTGTCAAAAACAAAAGTTTTTTAGTTTTTCATTTCATATAGTTTTTCTTCGTTTTTGAATCGTTTTTTAGTTTTTTTACATATATATTTACATAAAAGTGGTGTACATAAGGCTAGTTATAAAAAAAGGAATAAAAAGAGGAGTCCCAGAATGCCATAAATCGCTTCTAGCATCGGAGAAGGAGAACTGCATGCACCTGACCAGCTACAATAGATGCAGGAGGTGGTGTATGGTTAGTGAGTGTGTTACACGCATCAATCGCAACATGCCACCTTGCTCCATCGACCAACGGATGCATGGTTGTTCTTTTGTTTAGTTTGATCTTCATGGTTGTTCTTTTGTGTTTGATATTGGTTTCAGGTAGGACTTAATCATTTTGGTATAAGAATGGAGGGTAGACACCTTTGTGATTGAGTTAGGGACCAAGAGAAGAGAAGAGAAGTGGAGCTGCTAAAAAACAAGAACCCACGATCGTATAAAAGGGCATATTTTCCACGATCGTGGGAAATCTATGGAGAAAGTTTTTGTTAACTTAACCCACCATCATGGGAAGCACGAGTATAATTTCCACGATCATGGGAACTGGAAGTCGAAGAGACATAAGAGTTTCATGTGTTTTTTAGGTTTTCGTGACTTTATAAGATATAGAATCTTGAGAACCGGGAGAGGGTCATGGAACTTGCATCTTAGAGCCAAAAGACATATTGAGAGCTTGGAGATATGGGAAGATTCAAGGTTTCATTCCCGACTAGGCAAAAACCACCCTGTCATCCAAATTTTCCAAATTGGGCAAAGAAGAGGAAGAGCTACCCTGTCTAATTTTTTTTCAATTTCTTTCTCTTTTAGTATGTTTATCATGGATTATTTGATTATTGCGGATGTTATGGATATTATAATTGGCTAAAACAAATTTCAGGGTTTGTTATTGAACTATTTATGAACTTTTGGTTATTGATTTATTGATATAAATGTTTGTGCTATTTATTATACTTAAACCTTGCAATAAATCAAGAGAGTGAGCTCGGTTTTTTGTGTTAATTGTAAACCAAGAGTTAACGATTAATCAATCTATAAATAACAAGTTATTGATTTATCAGGAAGAGATTTCAATAAATCAATACACTCTATATAGGATAACTTCATATGTAGTTGAATGTTTAGGAAAGGCTTGGCACATCGAGAGATCTCAAAGTTAATTCTAATTTATTTAACTAGTGACATTTAGTTACACCTTGAGAGAGGGTAGCTAGAATTTTAGGAAATCTTGGGCCAAGCATAAATTGAATCAATTAATCAGAAGGGTACAAATAAGGATAGTGACAAGTCCTAATGTTTAATATTGATTTTCTCCAAGTTTTAGTTTACGATTTTTGTTGGGGTTGTGTTATTCCCTATTACTTTTAGTTTGTCTTTATTTTACTTATCTTTTTAAATTCAATTGAAACAATTTCTTAAACAAAGAACAACCTAAATTGAATGGTGCCTAAACACAATCCTCGTGGGATTGATATCCACTTTCAACTACAAGTACGACCTGTATACTTACAGTTTTGAGTGTAAGACTAGTAGTGTGTTTTGTATTCAACAAGTTTTTAGGGTCGTTGCCGGGGATTGATTGTTTAACATCTTGTTTATTTAGGTTACTTTGATTTAAGAGTTTTTGATAATTTTCTTTGTGTCTTTACAGGTGCATGAATATAAGGAACACATGAAGGAATACTGTATTTCTTAATGAATAGTTAGTAGATATCACAAAGCACGAATGATAGTTGAGAAGTGTAAAGCACCAAGATATTATAAAAAGAAATATGGTGGAGAAAAGGAGAACAAGAAGAGGTTGAAAGGACATTGATAGACTTTATGAGACCAGGATTCAGTCCTCAAAGAGTTGTAAGGCCAGTAATTCAAGCTAACAATTTCGAGAGAAAGTCAACACTCCTCAACATTCTTTATAGTAGTGCACAATTCTATGGGTTATCTAATGAAGATTCCAATGCCTATCTCGCCAATTTTTTGGAGATATGCGAAACTTTTTGGCTTAATGAGATGTCTGATGATGCCATAAGGTTGTGATTATTTTCCTTCACATTGAGAGATCAGGCAAAGGAGTGGTACAATTCACTGAGCTCAGGTCAGATTACTACTTAGGAATAGCTAGCACAGGCATTTCTTGCCAAATACTTTCCATCAATCAAGAAAACAAGGATCATTAAGGAAATCACAAATTTTCAACAAAGTGATGGGGAATCTTTATATGAAGCTTAGGAGATGTTGAAAGAACTACAAAGAAGTTGTCCCCACCATAATATTTTGAGGAAATTTAACATACGAACATTCTAAAATGGTGTAAATCAGAGCATAAGAGGGACCATAGATGCAGCTATGGAAGGATCTTTGATAAGGAAAACTATCGATGCAACACATGACCTTTTGAAAGAGTTAGTGAGCAACAATTGTATGTGGTCGAGCGAGAGGAGTAGACAGGGACAAAAGGACTAAAAAGGTATGATCCCTATTGACTCTGTTACCACTTTGTAGGTATAGATCACAACCCTCATAAGCAGTTGAGCAATATGCAAAGAGCATCTTCATCTACAACCAAATTTATGCAATCATAGTGTGAGTTATGCGGGTATGACAACCATTACATAGCAGAATGCTTTTTTTGGGAGCTAGTAACACTACAAAGGTAAGTTACTTATGCCAACCACAGTGAGGTAACAATTTGTGCTTAAATACTTATAATATAGGGTGGAAAACCACCCAAATTTTTCTTGGAGTACTAACAATGCAGGTGGGCAAGCAAAACCAAAAGGACTTCCAGGATTTCAATAAGATGAACTTGGATATTTGGAGAACAAAATGGACAAGTTAATGGATATTTTGGGGTCCAAAATGGGAAATGAATAAGCCAACCAAAAGAGAATATTTTCTATCTAGGAGGAAAGTCTAAAGAGGATAAAGGTAAAGTTTGATCAGATAGTGGAGAACCATGCCTCATCCATCTACAACTTGGATTTATGGGTAGGTCAACTTACTAATGCTATGTCTTCTAGAAGTGCAAGTAGCTTACCAAGCAATACTGAGGTTGAAGGCTATCACACTTCGAAGTCACAAGCTGATTGAGGAACCAAGTGTGAAAAAGGATAGCCAAGAAAAGGGAAAAGGTGAGGAGATTTAAGAAGAGAAAGAAGAAGAGAGTCTGTATATGCCACCACGACCATACAAGCATAAACTTCTATATCCACAAACGGTGAGACAATATCAAGTGGACATTCAGTTTTCCAAGTTTATGGAGAAATTGAAGAGGCTTAGATCAACCTGTCAATGGTGGATATTTTGAAATGCATGCTCAAATATGCAAAGTTTTTGAAGGATGTGCTAACATACAAATGTACTTGGGAGGAAAATTAAATGGTCAATTTGACGGAGAATTATAGTTCAATTATCTCAAGCACGATGCCTTCAAAATTACAAGATCTAGGGAGTTTTTAAATTCCATATGTTACTGGTGACTTTGAATTTTCCAAATGCTAATGTGATTTAGGTGCAAGCATTAACTTGATGCATTTGTCTATTTTCCAGAAATTGGGACTAGGGGAGGTCGAGCCAACATCCATGCTTATTCAACTTATGGATCAATACATCAAGAGGCCATATGGAGTTATGGAAGATGTGTTGGTAAAAGTACATAAATTTATTATGCCGGTTGATTTTGTGGCATTGAATTTTAAAGTTGATAAAAATTGTCCATTGATTTTGGGTAGACCCTCTATGAATACTAGTAGGGCATTAGTTGATGTCCATGAGGGAAAACTTGTTTTGAGGATTGGCGATAAGAAAGTTGACTTTAATATGTCTAAATCTTTGAAGAAATCGATGGATGGTAATGTATGTATAATGATTGATGTTATAGATGAATGTGTGAAGAAGGTTGAAGAGTAAGTTAATGAAGTTATTAAAGTAAACAAGGATGGGAGTATGAGAGAAAATGATTTATGTGATGAAGTTGAGTTAAATAAGTTGGAGAGAACAGATACACCTACACCACCTTCTTTCATTAAACCCTGCACTTTAGAGCTTAAAACCTTACCTCCCTATTTGAGATACACCTTTTTAGGTAAAAACCATACCTTACCCATCATTATCTCGAACCAATTAGATTTTATGCAAGAAGAGAAAGTAGTGGGGACCATTAGGAAGAGGATGAGAACTATAAGGTGGCAAATTTTTGATATTATGGAGATTAGCCCCAATATGATGATGCATAGCATTAACCTAGAAGAAGGGAGTAAAATTGTAAGAGAGAAACAGAAAAGGTTAAATCCAAACATGCAAGAGGTTATGAGGAAGGAGGTAGTAAAGTTGTTGGATGCAGGGATTATTTATCCCATTTCAGATAGTGAGTGGGTGAGTACGGTATAATGTGTGCCTAAGAAGGAAGGAAAGACAGTGATGGAAAATGAAAAAGATGAAAAGATTTCCACTAGGACCATCACAAGTTGGTGAGTATATATTGATTACCAAAAGCTCAATTTGGCCACCAAGAAAGATCACTTACTTTTACCTTTTGTCGACCAAATGATTGAGAAGGTGGTCGGCCATGCATTCTATTGTTTTCTTGATGGATACTTAGGGTATAATCAAGTGGTTTTATACCCACAGGATCAGGAGAAGACCACTTTTACTTTTCCTTATGGGACTTTTGCTTATTGGAGGATGTCAATTGTTTTATACAATACACTTGTCACATTGCAAAGGTGCATCATGGCCATATTCACAGACATGAATGAGAACTTCATGGAGGTATTTATGGATGATTTCTCTATCTTTGGAGATTGTTTTGATCATTGTTTATTTAATTTAGACAAAGTGCTTCAAAGATGTGAGGAGTCTCATCTAGTCTTGAATTGGGAAAAGTGTCACTTTATGGTCCAAGAGACCATTGTATTGGGTCGTAAGACGTCTTGCAAGGGGATTAACGTGGATCGAGCAAAGACCGAAGTAATTGAAAATTTACCACCTCCTACTAACATCAAGGGCATTTGAGCCTTCCTTAGTCATGTAGGGTTCTACAGACGGTCCATCAATGATTTTTCTCTTATCGCTAGACCTTTAACTCATTTATTAGTTAAAGATGTGCCTTTTGTTTTTTATGATGCCTATTTAGACGCTTTTAATAGGTTAAAGAAGGCACTTATATCAACACCCATTTTGACGTCGCAGAATTGGTCTCTTCCTTTCGAGATTATGTGTGATGCAAACGATCTTGTCATTGGTTGTGTCCTTGGTCAACAGAAGGAAAAAGGGTGCACACCATCTGTTACGCAAGCAAGATCTTGACAGTAGCACAACTGAATTACACAACTATGGAAAAGGAGTTGCTTGCTATGGTATTTGCAAGTGAGAAATTTGATTCTTATATTTTAGGCTCATAAGTCATAGTTTTTACAGATTATGCAACATTGCGATATCTTTTTATGAAGAAGCCAAGGCTACGCTTATCCGATGGGTACTTCTACTCTTAGAATTCGACATTGAGATTAAAGAAAAAAAAAACAAGTAGAAAATGTTTTAGTTAACCACCTCTTAAAGGAGGGCTCCATAAAGAGGAAGAGGAAATCGAGGAGAGCTTTTTTTATGAGGATTTAGTGATTGTAGATAATCCTTTTTGTCCTTGACTTGCAAATATTGCAAACTACCTCTCAGGTAGTATTCTTCCTTCCGATCTTTCTTATCAACAAAGGAAGCAGTTTATATTTCACCGTTCTCGTTATATTTAGGATGAACTTGTACTTTATAAGATATATGCTGACAGTGTGATTCACAGGTGTATCCCTGAAGATGAAATGCCTAAAATTTTGATGCAATATCATAGTTCACTTTATGTAGGGCATTATAAAGATAACAAGACTATAACCTAGATCTTAGCGTGTGGATTCTATTAGCCAACCTTGTTCAAGGATGCTCGCTATTTTTTTGCTAAAGTGTGATAGGTCTCAAAAGGTGGGTAACATATCGAAGAAGGATGAGATGCCGCTTTCAAATATCTTGGAGGTGGAGACCCATATGACTATGATGATGGGTATGAAGTAAGGGATTTTGAGAGGGATAGACAAAGAGGGCATGGAAGAGGTGCCAGAGGAGGTACAGTATAACACTCCACCCTCACAAGACACGTGCTCGACATCCTAAGTGATGTCTGAGCGCGAATCCCACCAAAGTGGCATGCTAGAACAGTCAAAACTCATTGAAACTCAATACATTTTTTTTCACATTTATCATATGCATGTGCAGAAAGTAATAATCAAATTGGACTTACTCTATTATTTGATAAAAGTCAAAATCAAAATTGTCATTACACTTTGATCAATCTCTTTAACAAAGCATTTCCAATTTTCACCAATTATTACACACAGAAATATTTGAATACACATTGTATAGAAATCGCAGAATATACAAATTTATACAAAAATAAGAAAATACAAATGCAGATGCAAACTGATCCCGACCTCTACCTCTTACTTGAATGTAGTGATTATACTCCCGCTTGCCCAATGGGGCAATTTTTTTGAGCCTAAAAAAAATATTACAAATTTTGGGTGAATTTTGCGAACTCAGTGAATAACCATCCTCAATGGCTCACTCAATCACAAAACACATACAGATCATGCAATCACTTAATCCACATCATTCCAATCATAATCAAATGGCATCACATATCATTTTGATCTCTTATTTCACATTTCACTTTCAGAACAGTCACATAGTTCATTTAGTTCATTTGAAGCATACATATCATTTTTATATGCAATGCATGTGATACTCACTTTAATTTATTACTTTATTGTGACCGAGTGCCTATAACTGTTCTGTATCCATTGTCAATACCAGGTTTATTGATAATTATCCCATATCTGTTAGGAATACCAAGCTCACTTTACATAGTGAGCCTTTGGCTCTTATACACTTTCTAAGCTTGAAGCTCTTTTTCACAATCTGAGCTTTAAGTTCTTTTTCGATAGTTACTCCAGTCACAACTACCTTCCGGTATTAAACAATTAAGTTGAGAATCACTTTTCTTATTCATATCCACATTCACATTCAGATTACACTTATCATTGGATCTTGTTCAGTCACTCATCATAATGTTGAGAAACACTTATTTCTTCTCATTCACATACAAGTAGCATTTCAATATCAAATTTATGTATTAAGTCTCAGACCTTTATTGTGTAGCATCACATTCATATCAATTATATTTACATTATGGAATGAGTGATTTTGTTTTTGAAGTTATTAGATCCATCCATAGAAGAATTGCATGATTGAATCTTACTACCAATTGTCACTTTCGATTGTTTCATTAGATGTTTGTTTCTTAGACTATTAGGTTCTCAATGAAGCTTATTTTCCAGCCAGGTTTTTGATGTATTGCCATCTATGAAGCATTTCTCAGGGCACTTCGTATTAGTTCAGGGATTTCTTTTTTTATAGGAATGAGATGAGTTTCTACACTCTCTCTAGCCATGTACATATATTTTTATTTTATTAATCTCATTACTGATTTACCAAAAAAATTATATTCACATTGCATAATAATCATAACCGTAGTCATTCAATGTAGAAATTGAAATTTAAAACAAACAATGAAATAAGACCATCTAGGTAAACTCACGGTACGCTCCAGATTAGAATTTGCTTCCAAGATCTGGAAACGTCTAAATGTGGGTGTTGATCCTGCATATAAAAATTATGCAATACACACGTTACACAGAAATTATTAATAATTGCACGTTCACATAACATTCAGTTTTACACACATGTATGTGTGTAACATGTGATGCATGCTCAATGACAATCCTAGGAATTTTTTCATTATCCTCATCACATAATCAATCCTATCTCAAAACTCACTTAAGTATCATTTTTACTTAGGTATATACCGTAATAAAACCATTAAAATCATAATTCATTTCTCATTGTATCACTTTCAGATTTTTCCCAAAAACTAACTTTCGGGTCTACTTTTCTTAATCATCTAGACAATGAAAATGAAGCAATTTGACATTAATCTCTTCTATAAGAGTTTTCTCTTATCTCTTAAGTTTCTAATGACACCAAAATCATTCAATTTGGTTCAAAAATTTGAAAGTTATTCTCCTAATATTTTCGAATTGTTCTCATTCTGAAACAGTACACCAGATTCAACTTTCATCCATAAATTGAAAGTTTTAGATTCAGAATTACAATTTGACTTCTGCATATGATTTGTAGCCATATGTCTCGAGTTTATTCCAAATAAAATAGAATCTCATTTGGACTTCTAGAGAAGAAGTTACGGTCAAAAGAAACAAGACTATTCAGCTTGCAATTTCTCTCGGGTGTCCAAACCAAAATCAAGTCACAGTTACTATTGGAGAGCACAGTGACTTGATGTGACAAATAAGCATCAGTTTAACATTAAACTCGTAGGGGTGTGGGAGAAAATTCACTAGTGTGAGTGACTCACAGATGTGAGGAAAAGTCAAAGGTGTGACAGATAAGGACAAAAAATATTGTGAACACACTCTGTCAGACCTGTCTCACATTTTTCACTCTACCTCTCTTAATTGATTTTAGATTGCTATAATATTTGGTTGAGAGGTAGAGCAATGTGTTACGAGTCCAATGATTCAAGTCTCGTGCATTTCGAGGTTCAAAAGAGGAGACATAGCCAAAAGATTGAAGGATGTTGCATCAGCCTTCATCCTTCAAAGTCGTGATCATGACCAACTCATGATGTCATGATCGCGCTTCATCACGATCACGACATTTAGTGAAAAACATCGAGGTCGTGATCATGATGAAGCACGATCGTGACTTTCATTGAATCGTAGCAGGAGCACGATCACGACTTTCATAGTCGCACATCTTCTCTTCAAACCTCCTTCACTTCTAACCCCATATAATCTTCAATCCAGAACTCCAAAAGTTTCAAACTTTATATCAATAAACATATAAAAAACATCTAAAACTTTCATGAAGACAATTTTGTCAAAATCTTTCTAGATCAATAAAGTTTAATCATAGAAGTTTCAAACCAAAACTAACTTCTCTAACTTATCTTCTTCATTCTCTGTGCTTCCTCTTTCATTCCCTTACACTTTCCTTCCATTTACATTCTCCAGTTTCATTTTACCATTTTAACTCTCATTCAGATCAATACATTCACAAAAATTCCAAAAATTGATGCTTAAACAAAATCATCAAGAACAGAAGAAAAGCCATTCAAGCATTTCACCATTCTCTGTGCTTTCTTCACTGTCGTTTTTCTATATTTTCATTTTTTACATTCTCTTAATCCTTTTCCTCTAAATATCATTTAAACAATCTTTCTCATCACATATCATCTTCTTACAACTATTCTTCAACTCTAAATTCCTTCTTTTGGTCATCTTTGAAATCACTCTAAACTCACATATAAAATGAATACACAACCATAAATAGACATTTACTTATTCTTCTCCCCAAATTTTTCTATACTTAATCATACACGTTTCCTATGATCTTTCAACTTTTAAATCATTTGTACACTATCTTAAAATATCTAGATCATCAATTATTTAAATATCACACATAAAAAAATTCCGTATCATAAACCATCGGTGTTCATAAAAATGCCCATTTTTCTTTATGATCATGCAATGACAAATAAATCACCATTTTGGTTTCATAAACCAACAACTCTAAATGATTTAAACAATACTTACTTGATATTTCACCAAAATCTACAAAAGCTCAAGAAGCCCTAAACTTCATGCAATTCATGTACACCATTGTAGGGGTTGACAAGCTTCGGTATTTCTTAACGCTAAGAGAAGGAAGCCGAAGTTGGGAGTAGAAGTGAACAGATAAAAACAAGGTTTAACTTAAGGGGAGTTTTAATGAAAAACTCTATGTTACACAACGAAACAACTTTGGAGAAGAAAACTACGAGAGAGAGATGAAGACGAGAATAGTAACTTGTCTTTCAAGGTTAACGAAATTTAACTTAAAACTTGGACACTTGTCCACTTCTAGAGACATTAGCTAATTTCCCCAAAACTAACTATTTCTATTTGAACTAGTTCCATTAAATCCCATCTTTTCATTACAATTTTCTCCATTATTTTCAATATCATCTTCTTACAAATTCTAAGTCTTCTCTGAAATTTACAAAGTCATTTTTAACAATTCCCCAATATCATTTGGTTTCCTATCTCTATTTTCCATACATCAATTTACTTGCCAAGTGGAATTTTTCCTAGTACAATTATATCCACATTTTCAAAAATAAATCCTAAAATTCACCAAAGTTCAAAATTAACAGCTACACTTTCCAATTAAAATTTCAATACAAAAATATCACAATTCTCAATAATATCACATCACAATTCAAATATACTTGAAATTGTCCATAAATTCATGTACAATTATTTTCATTTGCAAAAATTCACTATTCGCATGTATGTGTATATCATATAATGCATAAGTATGCAATGCATTTCTAATCTTTCAGTACTCTTTCATACTTACTATTTTAACCTCCCCATAGGTAATGAGATGTTACAATTCACGTGATTGTATGTGGCGCCCCACTCCCGCGAGACCCGAACCCGACATCGACGGTGATATCCGAGCCCGTGACCCGCGAGGGTGGCATGCTAGAG
>JANIHY010000009.1:5402512-5415780 GCA_027479065.1 Erythroxylum brevipes
ATATTTAGATATGTTATATAAATGAAAATTAATTATTATTACTTAATATTTTAATATATTAAAAACTTCCATAATGAAGCTAATACACTAACAACACAAATATCATCCCCCGACTCTAAACTAAAACTATTCAACTAAATTCGAGTCAAAGCTGACAGTATTTTTAATTGTACTAGTCCAGACTGCAGGAACCCCAAATAAATGAAAAAAAATCAGACATGATTGGAGAATGACAAACTAATACGGTATAAAAGCATATTCCAAATTTAAAGTGTTATTATCTCAAATTATTCACATTAAAAGCAAGCTTAACAACATAAGTACACTGTCTAGACTAAACATGGGTAACATCACTCAAAACTGAACACGTTTTTATACGTAACTTTCCCAACTACTTGGGGACATTAAAGGCACAATCTTTTCTCAAACATCATTATTCAAACTCAGGTCTTCTAAACAAACATCATTCTTCATCATTATCACTAATGGTTGTTACCATATCAGCCGCCGCCACCAGAACCGTATTTCTTGCCAAACACAATCAGCTGAAGCTTGTCATAACCAGCCAGCACACCAGCACCAGCCACAGCTCGCAGTATGTTTGCACCAGCACCCTTAAAAAGTGACCTAGCACCTTCATTC
Organism: Erythroxylum brevipes; assembly: GCA_027479065.1. Lineage (NCBI taxonomy): Eukaryota > Viridiplantae > Streptophyta > Magnoliopsida > Malpighiales > Erythroxylaceae > Erythroxylum > Erythroxylum brevipes. The sequence continues at coordinate 5,403,155 of JANIHY010000009.1, forward strand.
TTGATGATCTGAGAAAATGCAGCCATGGAGCTCTTGTACTTCACAGCTTCTCCTGAGGTCATCATCATCCTTCTGCGCACTGTGTCAATGGGGTAAGATGCCAAACCAGCACCAATTGTGATACCCCATCCCAGGAAGAAACTTGCCAGGAAACTATCCTGCAATCCATTGTAAACAAGAGAACATGCTTCAAAACAGTGAAACAAAAGCTGGCCTAGTCTACGCACATGTAAATAGCAGTTTGACTCCAATTATCTACAGATTTTGCACAGTTCAATAGGCCAAGAACCCAATATTGGATCAAATACTTCCTTCATCCACAACTAATTATGTATACTACCATATAATATGTGTCATATGATATTTTTCAGCTTTACCACGTGAATAACAGAACTAAACAGAACGTGTATAAAGGTAAACTTCAAATATAATAAACACAAGCACATACCTGCAAACCATCAACCAAAACCACAGGTTTCAGGGAATCATACATTCCAAAGTAAAGGCCCCGATATACAATAATTCCAACACAAGAAATGTTGAATCCACGATAAAGTCCAACAACACCATCTGATTTGATGGTTTTTCTGTAAACATCAATAAGGCCATTAAATTGCCTCTCACCACCCTTTTTAGCAGCCTTTGCATCATTAGCCAAACGTGTTCTGGCATAATCCAATGAATAAACAAAAAGAAGGGATGAAGCACCAGCAAGTCCACCTGATGCTAAGTTCCCAGCAAACCATTTCCAGTAGCCATCCTTGTCTTTCTTGAAGTTAAACATCCTCTTGAAGTAATCTTTGAATGCAAAGTTGAGTGCCTGATACATTCCCAAAGACATCAAAGAATTGATGGACAATCATTTGAAAGAAAACAGAACGGATTACTGGTGCATAACTAGTTTGTCAAGAACAACGCCTAGAAACAATCAACTCGCCATTACTTCTACCTTTAACAAAACATAGGGGTAAGGGTAAGAGAGTCTCCTCGAAGACTAGCGAGGAGTAGCAGGCTTTTCGTTCAAATTGTAGTGTGAAAAAAGATGGCAACATTTGAAAGCTATTTATAAATTATCAACATCCAAAACAGCAACATAAATCCAAAAACTAAACTAACCTGGGTGGGAAAATATCTGATAACATTTGCAGTATTGCCTCTCCAAAGAGCAATTACACCCTCATCCTTGATGGTCCTCGCAAAGCAGTCAGATATACCTTTGTATGGTCCAGATAGCCGACCAGCTTTGATCATCTCATCTTGATTTTGAATCAAGAGTTTAACACGCTCAATTGGGGCAGCAGCAGACTTGGAAACAGCAGCTGAGACTCCTCCCATAAGGAAATCCACCAAAAAGTTGCCTTTCTCAGATGGTGCTTGCACCAATATTGGCGAGAGAGATGGCATAAGCAGCAAGCCATTTCCCTGACATGCAGGGCTGAAAGGGCTTTTAATATCATTAGCATATTGCTCAGTCATACAATAATTTCTGGAATGAAAACTGGGAGATAACTTGGAAAATAGAGAAGAATGGCCATGAATCTTCTGCAACACTGATGGATGCCATGGTCCATCTTCCATTTTGCAAATTAGGATGGCTACCTTAAGAAAAAGAAATCATGAGTAAAGTAAACTCCATTTCATGGAAAGTGAATGTTTGAAAATCAAACGCAGCAAAATGTAGGAGATAATTTTTCAATACTAAATGTGTACATGGCACTCAAAAATGAAATTATCTCCAACCTAACCGTCTGAAAAAGAATCACTCAGCGTTTAAAATAAGATGAGAAACTTTGATAACTCTATTATTGTCAAAAAATAATATTGTGTTGACACAAGCTCAAGCTAGCATAGTTGATAAATCGAAACCTAAAATAATGCATAAACTAACAAAAACACTCAAATCAACAAGAGCTACACTGAATTAAAATCAATTCCTAAACGTCAATAATTTGTAAAATTTGAAGGGAAATTCGGTGACGAAAATGGCAAGTTATACACAAGTGAAAATCCTTATACTCGGCCCGCACTTTTACTCATCAAGGTCTCTTTGCGCCATGATCACATGTTCATTACTCCTATACCTTTCAAAGCAACAAATTCAATAAAAATTCCATTTCAAAGCTCACATGAAACACACGTTTGAAATAAGATCTATATCAACGATAACGAGCAAGCAGACGTACATAGAAAGAATAAATTAACAATACAAACAAAAATATCAAAACTACAATATCTTAGGTCAAAGCCAAGTAATTCACACAATCCGAAAGCCAAAAACAAAGTAATCACAAACATTTTTTCGCGAACAACAACTGGAAGCTTAGATTAAACAAAACGCTATAATATCTAGCAGAAATGTAAAAAAAAGTGATTGCAAAAAGAGAAGAGCGAACCTCAGGCACCTCCTGATTGTGCGGAGGAAGTGAAGAGCTGTCCTTATATTGTAGATGACTGCAGATGACTAGGGTTATGTTTCTGATTCGAAATGACCATTTAAGCCTTCTAATTCCAATTTTCGATTTCTAGAAACAGGCTTCTTGGCTTCCATTGCGGTCACGGCAGAGTTTTGAGGCTGCTCAAGTGTAGGTTAAGTGGAGGGTACGGTTGACCTCCTCCTGTGTCTATCTTGTTTTATTGGACGGATAGACGTTCATATAATCAGATAAATATATAATAATAATAATAGGTTATTTATTCCTTAATTTAATTTCTTTCTTTTAAAATTATATGTTAGAGAAAGAATCAAAATTTATGATTAAATAAAATTTTAAATTAATAATCAAATCTCTTTATTTGATTATAAATTAAACTATAATTTTAATTAACACTGTATTGAACTTAACTTAGTATCTATTAAGTTTCAATATCTAATGTTAGAAAAAAACGCATCAATTTTTACAGGTAATATTAGTATAAATCGATTATAATATAAGCAAATAATATGTGAAAGATAGGTTCAATAAAAGGACAAAGTGAGTAAATGAGTCACTTTAATCAATTGGAAAATGAAAGGATGAATAAAATCAGCAAAGTGGACCATATATGTAACTCGAATGAGATTCAGTGCACTTTGAGTGAAGATCAAGTAAAGATGATAACAATCAAGTACTTCACTTATAATTCAACCAATGTAAATTTCTTGTAGAATTGTTTATTATTAATGTTTAGGAGATCAATTATTGCATGATCATTTATATTTAGAACAAAATGCATGAATCTTTCATTATGGATCTTCTTTTCTTTAAATAATATCCAATTCTTGAACAATTTGATCTCAAGGTTAATTTAAGTATAAAAAAAAAAAGATAACTTGATATGAAAATCAAGTAAAATCTTAAGAAAATATATGTATTTATATACATCAAATATCTCCATTCTTAAGCTTTTGCTTGTCCTTAAGTAAATCAATTTCAATTACTTTAAATTTGAATAGGCAAAAATTCTAAGAAAAAACGAACTAATCAATTAGGAGAAACCATCCATCATCCACTCAATTACATTACTAGTTAGGAATTTAAATACTTGAACTAAATCTTAAATCAATTCAATTCAATTCAATCCAATCCAATTATCCTTCAAACAGCAACTTAATCCATATGATTTGTCCTTATATATAAAGTACACATAAATGATAAGAAGCTTTCATTTTTAAAAATTTTAATAATCCAAATTATTATGAAATAAAAACACTTGTAATTAAAGTAAGAATGAGCATTAGAAGCTTTTTTTAAAAGCTACTTAACATTTTGTCATAAAAGTAAATACTTTGTCATGAATACTCTTAATTACTCAATTAGGGCTTTGATTCAAATGGCTAATAGTATCACCCTTTACTTTAAACCCTTTTACTTAGGTTAACTTAGTGGAGTGAGGTCATTTATGCTCATTAATTCACACTATTTTGTTCTTATTTTTATAAACTTATTTTTATTTTTTGGTGGGAAACTAAAATGCTTAAGAAAGAATCCACTTCTAAATTAAAAATATTTCTATGATATACACACAAAATGTGATTATTCATATTAATAATCCTTTTTAAAGAAATTAGATTAAATTAAAACTAAGCTTTTAATTCCCATATCTATTTACCTAAATTAATTAAATCACAAGACAATCAAATTTCTAATAAATCATCTTAATCGTTCTTCTTCCAACATAAAAGTTTCCATAAATTTTCCATTTAAGTTAACTATGATGAAATTAATTCACCAAGGTAAAACATACTAGGGCTCACATATAATTAAATCCCTCCCACATTTGAGTTGTATATTGTCCTTAATGTACCAAATACATAAAGACGGAAAAAAAAATAAAGTGGGAGAAACTGAAAAGGAAAAAGAAACTTCTCTTACCTTATATGTTGCCTATTGTCCATGGTAAATATGATTGAATTCTAGAATTAATTTTTACCTTATAAACACAACTAATAAAAAAAAGTTGTCTAAAGGGAATTGTGTCTCCCAAAGAAAGAAAGTGGGTTGGGGATTGTTCCACTGAAGATAATCAATAAGGCTCTATTATTCAATATAATTATTATTCAATATAATTTGGAGATACTCACAAATAAAGAATCTTTGTGGTTGAGATGGATAAATGCCTAATACCTTAGACAATGTGACTTTTGGACTTATGAAGTAAAATATGATACCTCCTAGACTATGCAAAACATCTTGAAGTTCAAGAATTAGGTTAGACTATAATTTATATCAAGGATAGAAAGGCTCAAATACTACCTTTTAGTCAACCTATTTATGTGATCCAGGTCCCCTAATAGAGGATAAATCCTACTCTCACTTGAGGGTTAATGTACCTTAAAATGCTTCTATTAAATAGGTTGTGTTTGACAATTATTTTGATATTAATTGTACAATGAGAATAGGTTACTAAAGTTAAACAAGGAGTTAATAATGAACTATTTTATGGGAGATCATACTGTCTAGATTAAGAATAATTAAGGAGATTAACAAATAGATCATAAAGAGAAGCTTTGAGGATTATAAATACCCTAGTTCCTTAGAATAAGTTTGTTTGGTTCCTCCAAGCAATACCAAGGTTTTATTTCACTCTATAGATTGCCATACTTGGTAAGCTTCCAACTAAGGACAAATTAATTAGGCATAATTTTAATTGAAGGTGTTTACTTTGCTCATTATTATCAGAATCTATAGATCATGTATTCTTTTGATGCCACTTCACTGCATCTCGATGGAATAGATTCTAAGCTTGGTTTAATATCTCTTATCTAGCTTATACTTGGCAAGATATTCTAGATTGGATCATCCATAAAGTTAGGAGTAAATCTCATTATCTTTTTTAAATTACATTTTATAAGGCCAGTTATGAGATTTGGAGGGAAAGAAGTAAGAGATTCATAAAAGCAATCTTCCATAATGCATGCATCAATATATAGTAGAGATTAAAACAAGAAGTTATTAGAGATAAAAGGAGGAGGATTCTACACTAGAATGGCCACCAATTTGGAGAGAAGAATCTAAGGGAACTGGAGCTAGTAGATACTCATTGTACTCATCTCGAGTTCAATTTGCACAAATAAAAGAAGATTGATGGAAGCTCTAAAGGCAACATACAAAGGATTATAACAATAACAAGATGTAGAGGGAAGGATGAAAGTCTCCTAGAGATTCTCACTTGTAAGCTAACGCTTGAATCTTAATTAGTTTTTGATGAATACACATTAATTCTAAGCCTCGGGTAATATAAGGAATTGTTGTTTAATATTATTGTCTAATTTACAAGTGTCAACTAAGCATTAATCCATATTGTGTAAGTGATATACAAGGATTATGTAGTTATTTCCCTCTTGATTAATCAATATTTATTTACCTTTTCAAAAGAAAATAAAATACAAATGGAATTTAAAATAAAGATGAACTCAATTAAAGTACTTAACCAACGTAAATGACAAAATAGAAATTAAAAAATATGGTTTTTGTTTTATTTGTTGTAACTTTCATCCATATTTCATCAACTTCCTTTACATCTTTTATAATATGGAGTTATGGATTTACTAATTATTCTTGACGTTAAGAACATGATTATCTATCCCATCTTATGACACCTATTGTTGTTGGGGTTGGACATCTCTGTGCTCCATCACTGTCTTCACTTCTTAAGGTGTAATTGAGGCTCCTTTCTTTCCTTCTCCTTGGTGTTATAGGAACCATCTCTTACTATTAAATCTCTCATTCAATTGACTAGCACATAAATTTTGTCAAAATTTCTTACTAATCTCATCTATCTCATCATATTGATTTCAATAAAGGCATGTTGAAAATTATGAAAGAGAGAATCAATAAAACCTAAGTATGTTTATAGTTTCATCAGGTAAGAGCCTCCGTATATTACATAATAACTTTAATTTCTCATTTGTTCCAAATATACAAAAAATAGAAATCCAAGTGAAAAGGTGTATGCCCAATAATACACCCCAAATATAATAGCTATCTATGTAGAACTACTCCTACGCTCTCCTTCCTCTCCAAAATTGAATGACTATTATCTTGTGTAAGTATCATAGGACAAGAGATGGAATTTAGGTGCTCTTAGTTGTCAATGGATCATAATCAGGCCTTTATATCCATATGGATTCTTAAAATAGCCTCAAATTTTGCTTATAAAGTTTAGTGTGAAAATCAATCATGAAGTCTCTAAAGTCCACTACATTCACCTAATCTAATGTGTGAACGCTTGCATATGGAACACCCTAAAAAATTAAACCTAACTCTGCACGACTAAATTTGTTATAGTGATAAGAAAGGATCGTATCCATAAAGAGTATGTGATTAGCTTTTCTAACAAATAAATCAGTGTGAGGCATTGGAGGCGGAGGGTTTGGGTGAAGATAAGTCCTTGAAACTTGACATCCACCAATCCTAGCTGAGAGGTTATTTTTGTTAAATCTCTAGTGCCTGTATATGTGATACTTCTTCTTCCTGGATTTAGGTAAAGATAGCATGTGATTGAAGTCTCTTACAAGCTTCCACGGGCGAAGATACTTGACTCAATTGCTTACAAGTCTCTCTATAAGCTAGCTCTCTGAAATGCCCAATTAGCTACATACATAATTTGTAATAACTATTAGAGCTTTTTCTACTTTTATGATGAGTTCACAATGAATTAGTTGTTCAATACAAAACCAGTTGGATAAGATCAGGAGATCTAGATCCAAAGCAACCAAGATTCTACCATTGGGGTATTTAGAATGATTGATTAAGGTATTCCATCATTCTAGAATATAATATAACCTTTTATGAAATACCTCTTCCTTTATTTTAGTTTCCACCAAACCAACAAAAACTAAGTGTTTAGCTCCTATGTAGTCCTTGAGATCTAATTGTTTATTGGGACAGTTAAGTCCCCTTGCATTCCATATTGTATAATTCATAAGGAATGTTTTGTTTTGGTTCTCCTCTCAAATCTTCTATTACTATATCCTATTTCATGCCATTGCTCAAGCTTCTACTTAGTTCCTTCTAACTTGCTACTAATTTCATTTACCCCTTCATTATCAAAAGGTGAAGAGTTTTTATTAATAATTTCTTCACCTTATGTTTGAACTAGCAACTCAATGGATAGATGAACATTCTGCTTACCTTCTTCCTCACCCATTTTCTATTATTTCTCATGAAAAAGTGCTAAGTTTGTATCCAGTGGAGGTTCTTACTGAACATTTAAATTTGCATTTATAACAACTACATCAACTTGTTTGAAAGTTCCTTACTGACCTTAAGCTTCATTATTTGCATTATATGAAGCTTGTTGAACATTTGTTTTTGTATTTATAGCAACTTCATCAGCTTGTTTGGAAGGTTCTTACTAATCTTGAGCTCCATTATTTGCATCTAATTCATCAACTTTCTTGGGAATTTTTGGAGTTTCTAAAATCACTCTTTCTCGACCCTCTTCCTCTTTGGTATTCTTTTTAGGGATCCACACTTTGATTTTGTCTTTCATGCAATGCTTCCACGAATAAGACAATTGGACCTTATCTTCAATCAATTTATCACCATTTCTATACCTTATAATAGGAATGTTTTCAGGCATAATCTTTTTATGCTCCACTTTTATGCAGACTTTAGCATAACCAACTCTCTTAATATTAGCGGTGTTCTCATCTATAGCAAGAGGAGTACCTATGTAGTTGACTAAATAACTCAACCCTTCCAAAGACTAGTATTCAAAAGGAACTTTATGCATGTTAACCCAAATTAGGATTGTTCTAATCTTAGATCTATCAAGTTTTTATCCTATTTCCATTTTCTCATAAAGATTGAATTTCCTTGTTTGTGCTAAGGCCCCATGTTCATCACTTTGGGTGCCATTTCTTTAAGTGAAAACCAAAATATGAAGAGATCATCCTCGATTATTAAAGTGGTTTAGAGTCCCCACTTCTTATAGTTAACTTTAGCTCAGTGTTGGACACTCAAGTAGACCATTATTTTCTCCAAAAATACCCCACTAAGGACGATCTCCACTTAGTTGAACCTTGTTACAACACTGCTTTAGGAGGGGAGATAGGTCCCTCTTTGAAGCCAGCTATAAAATGCAATCTACAAAAGGATTCTGGATCTCCTACTACATGAATCTAGGTTAGCTTTTAAACCTTCTAGGGTGAAGTGAGAGGCTAAAAGTATATAATAATGGATGGGAGAGAAGGGAACTCCTCATTCGCCACTAGAAGGTTAGGGTAAGAACTTGTAGCTTCGGGTGACATTTTACCATTAATGGTAAACTGTCAAGACCTAGCACTATGGAGATTAGGAAGGCTACCAAAAAAAAAAGCAAAGAACTCGATTAGACCTGATGGGTTAAGCTACAATGAGAAAGCTAAAGGGAACAAGGTAAAATGCTAGAGAACAATAAGGTGTAGAGACGAAATCAAATAAGTAGAAGCAGGGAGAAAATCACAGAGTAAGGATACCATGATTAGATGAAGAAAGGGTAGGGAGAACGTAAAGAAAAGCCATTTTTAGCTAACTACTTACATTTGTTGTAGTACTTGAAGTTTCATTTTTTAGCAATGATTCTTCCAATAAGTCTATTAAAGATCTTAATGCACAAGATGAATAGGTATGGAGAAATTAGATGCCTATATATGAAGCCCTTTACACCTTTGATAATAGTTGTAGGTCTTCCATTTACCATGATGCAATTAGCGATAAAACTAATGTATTGATTTATCTATGTAATGATTTTGTTAAGGAAGCCAATTGCCTCTAGAGTATTTAAGATAAATTTCCAAGTGTAGTTATTGAAGAGTTAATATAATAGTAAGATGTTAACCCCAATTTCTCTCCCTTTTATAAAAGTCTCTTAAGATGCACGAATGAGGGAACTTAGAACAACTTTGAATCTTGAGGCTAGGAGCTTGTCAATAATCTTGTATATAGTATTGTAATAAGAGATTGGCCTGAATTCCTTCTAAGAGGTTAAATTAGGAAACTTAAGGACAAGATTTATAAAATTCTTGTTAACCTCTCAAGCAAAGATAAAGAAATTAAAGAACTAAATCAATTACAAAATGCTTAATAAATCTCCACAATTTTTAAAAGAAGAAAGCATTGAGACCATCAAAGCCATATGCTTTATTATTACAAAGATTAAATAGGGCTTTCTCCCTATTTGATTCATTGAAAAGCAAGGGAACGTTAAAAGCAACATAATCAAAGAAAGTTTTAAAAATAAGAGACCTATTAATTAGTAAAGAAGAAGAGCAAGAAGAAACAATGCCTAACTAATTGGAAAAGTAATCATAAGCTATTCCTAAAATCCATTGGAGATTGAACCATGTTGAAAATTGAATTTTGATTTGAGACAATTTTATTAGAATTTTTCTTCTAGAGGATAGTCTTATAAAATAACGCAATATTTCTATCACCCTCAAATAACTATTGAATCCTTAATCTTTGATTAAGGATTAAAGAATTAACTTCCAAAGCTTTTTTGTAATTAGAAATGACTATTCTCTCAACTTCTTGTTTTAAGGAATTCAAAGAATCAAGATATAAAGAATTTTCAACCTTGGATAATGACACTTTAGTAGTAGACACTACTCAATTTATGTCCCCATATCTGTTGCTATTAAGCTTATTTTGTTCCTTCTTAACCATATGAAGTTTTTTTATACAAATAAAGGCTTTGAAAGCATTTCCAAACCCTTCCTCCTTATCCAAATAACTATTAAAAATGAAAAGAAGTTCTCCTTAGATAATTTAAGGTTGGATTATGAATTTGATTTGGAAAATGATTAGATTATAGAGAATAGTTGAAAATATCTTTTCTCCCTTAAAAAGTGTTGAGCCATTGGCCATTGATAAGTGCTATATATAATTTTTTATCCTATGGAACAATATTTCTTGTTACTTATTATTCTAGGTATAAAATTGTCTTTCTATTATAAGATTAGTTATTTGTACTTGGCCCACACAATCTCTGAGATCATTTAATAAATTTTTAATGTGTGCACTTGCTACAACTTCATATTGATGCATGATGTTGTTGAAGTCAATAAGAATTAACCAAAGGGTATTAAAGTTAGGTCAAATCTTTGTCTCCTTATCCTATAAGGAGCTTCTTTAGAAAACAAGAATGAAAGCATAAACAAAGGTTACTTGGAAACTAATCCTTTCCCTCAAAAGACTTACTAACAAATGGATCAATTAGTCAGAGGTAATAAAGTGTTGAATACCAACTTTATTTGGAGCAAAAATTATGAGAATTCTATCATTATAGTGTGCATTATGGTTGGTAATTATTTTCTAGTGACTTTAAAGGAAATTCAAGCGATTACAACTATTCTTCTTTAGCTTTCTTTCTAGCAAACCAATTACCAGAGGCTTAATGTCAAGTATATGTTCTTCCAAAATTTGTTGTTTCTTAAAACAATTGAACCTTCTAACATTTCAAAAAAATATAATCATCAAATTGGAATTGAAGAGTTCAAGTTATTATCCTTGTTCTTATTTTCAGATTTCCTTCAAATAGCCATATTAGAACTCTACTCAAATCATAATTTTTTTTTGGGAGCAACTAGGGTGCTAACAAGTATAAAAGAGGCTAGAATAAGAATGCTAAGAAAGATTAAGAGTATAGAACCCACTCGTTGCTAAAGTTGCACGATAGCAATAAAAAGTGTTACTCCCCGAAACACAAGATTGCATGCCTCTCAACCCAACTTGAAGTGAAAGTTCTCTATGTCATTGTATCGAACACTAGGCGGACACTCCGTTGTCGGACTATCGTCTGGCTCCAAGGCTTCTGTCAAGTGCCAACCATGAACATCTTTTAGACAGAAACCACAGAACCTGCAATGATTTTCACCACAAACACACCAAGTGAGCCCAAAAATCCAAATACCACACTTACCTCTCCAATGTACACCGGACACGTAGCCAAAAAAGTGCAACTTCGTGAAAGGGAGGAAGATCCTCCTCCCTCGTCACCTAACCCACCAAATCATAGCTTAGCTATCGCACGACAATCACGGGAAATTCCACCCAGATTTTTGATATAGCCTGGCCCAAAGAAGAATTGGTAGCAATTGAAGACGGGGAAATTAAAAAAGTACAAGGAAAATTTGGAATGGGATTAGAATTGTCGACAAATCTCTGCGCAAACCTGGACAAGAAATGGGAGAAGGTTGTCGTGGTTAAACTTTTAGGTTGGAGACTGGGATTTAACCTCTTGCAAAGCTGAATACGATCCATATGGAACCCCCAGGGTCCCACGAAAATAGTGGATTTAGAACATGAATTTTATCTTATCAACTTCGTGGAAATTGATGACTACTTGAAATTGCTTACCCAAGGACCTTGGTTTATCGTCGGCCATGTCCTGTTGGTACAGCCCTGGACTCCCGTTTTCTGCCCCTTGACCGACAGAATCTCGTATGTAGTCGCCTAGGTTCGGTTTCCTAAACTCTTTGTGGCGCGATATCATCTTGCGATTCTCATAGCACTGGGCAATATTATTGGGCTCACAACCAAAATTGATGAAAACACCCAAACCTCACAAAGGGGAAGTTTGCTCGGGTCGCAATGGAAATCGACATCAGTTCCCCATTGCAACCCAGCGTTGAACTGGACGGAGAGTTAATCAATGTTGTTTATCAAGGGTTACCTATCATTTGCCTCACCTGCGATCTGGTTGGCCACGATTCCACCACTTGCCCCACCACCCAACCCATCTCGAGTGAGGTCCAGGAACCTCTAGGCACCACACCGTCGGCACCTTCCTCTCGCCCTGCACAGGCAAAATCTCATCCTCACACAGTGGGCTATGGCCCATGGGTGCAAGTGCAGCGCTGCACCCGCCGTCCGCCCCCACACCCAACGGCCCTCGGACATGACAAGTGTAACACCCCACTCCCACAAGACCCGAACCCGACATTGATGGTGATATCCGAGTCTGTGCCCCGCGAGGGTGGCGTGCTACATCATTCAGTCAAAACTCAATATAAATTTTTTCTTCTTAACACGTACACACACATATTGTAATTTATGCGGAAAACAATTTTTATAAACAATTTAATGGCCTCGAGGCCCTTTTCATAAACACAATTTATTTCAGTCTGTTAACTTTACAAACTGACTTCATCAGTAATACAA
>JANIHY010000009.1:5415880-5429493 GCA_027479065.1 Erythroxylum brevipes
CTAACAAGTATAAAAGAGGCTAGAATAAGAATGCTAAGAAAGATTAAGAGTATAGTACCCACTCGTTGCTAAAGTTGCATGATACCAATAAAAAGTGTTACTCCCCAAAACACAAGATTGCATGCCTCTCAACCCAACTTGAAGTGAAAGTTCTCTGCGTCATTGTATCAAACATCAGGCAGACACTCGTTGTCGGACTATCGTCTGGCTCTAAGGCTTCTGTCAAGTGCCAACCATGTACATCCTTTAGACAGAAACCACAGAACCTGCAATGATTTTCAATGCAAACACACCAAGCGAGCCCACAAATCCAAATACCACACTTACCTCTCCAACGTGCACTAGACACGTAGCCAAAAAAGTGCAACTTCGTGAAGGGAGGAAGATCCTCCTCCCCCGTCGCCTAACCCACCAAATTACAGCTTAGCTATCGCGCGACATTCACGGGGAATTCCACCCATATTTCTGATATAGCATGGCCCAAAGAATAATTGGTAGCAATTGAAGACGGGGAAATTAAACAAGTACAAGGAAAATTTGGAATGGGATTAGAATTGTCAACAAACCTCCACGCAAACCTGGACAAGAAATGGGAGAAGGCGCCAGCCATGTCCTGTCGGTACAGCCCTGGACCCCTGTTTTTTGCCCCTCGACCGATAGAATTCACATGTAGTCGCCTAGGTTCGGTTTCCTGAACTCTCTGTGACGTGATATCATCCTGCGATTCTCACAGCACTGGGCAATATTATTGGGCGCACAGTCAAAATTGATGAAAACACCCAAACCTCACAAAGGGGAAGTTTGCTCGGGTTGCAATCGAAATCGACATAAGTTCCCCACTGCGACCCATCGTTGAACTGGACGGAGAGTTAATCAAAGTTACTTATGAAGGGTTACCCACCATTTGCCTCACCTGCGGTCTGGTTGGCCACGATTCCACCACTTACCCCACCACCTAACCCATCCCGAGTGAGGTCCAGGAACCTCTAGCCATCATACTGCCGGCACCTTCCTCTCGTCCTGCACAAGCAGAATCTCATCCTTACACAGTGGCCTACGGCCCATGGGTGCAGGTGTAGTGCTGGACTCGCCGTCCGCCCCCACACCCAACGACCCTCGGACATGACAGGCGTACCCTTCCTCCACCCGAGGCGTTGCAGGACTCGAGATTTACTGTTCTGACAGGCATGACACCCCAAGCGCTACCTAATGGACACATGCAAGAGGCGGGCGTCAATGTCCATTGCGCGACGCCGTCGCCTCACCAAACTGCTTCCCGAAGACGTCACTAAGGGCTCCCTTTAAGGGACCTTCGGGAAGGGCTACCGTGGGTCTAGAGCCTCCAAGTCCAAAGCTCCACTGGCCCTATAGCCCACGCCTAGCCCAAGATTCCCACATGCCCAAGGGCCAACCCATGCCCACGTCTCCCATAATGAGTCGTCGTCGTCGTCGTTGTCTAGGTCAAGCCCATCTTCTATCACTCATGCGATGTCATTGTCTTTAGCATCTGCGGATCCTTCTTCAACGACCAACTCCCACGTCCAGATGTTGAATCCAAGTCCTTCCTCCTCCTCTAAGCATATTGAGATCTCCATACCCTCCCATGCAGCCGTTATTATCCATGAACCCACCTTAACCGACGTCATGCAAGAGGAAGGGAGTTTTCCTACAATTGGACAGCTTACACATGACGAAGGAAGGAACCTACCCTTGCCTTCAATCACCATTCATGCCAGCATGCCTTCGGGTCGCCCTGGAAGCAGACATTGACATGAGCCCTAAGGAAGCGACCTCCATTGTTCAGGATTCGATACCCGCAACTACTAAGATGGATTGCATGTCGGACCCAATACAGGCTATAGAAATAGCCCTTGTAAACACTACAGCTTCTTAGTGTTTACTTTGTTTTCCAATCTAATCCATGTCTATATTCCTCTGGAACTGCCAAGGAGCGAGAAGAAAAATTTTCCAGCCCATCCGAAAATTTTACATTAAGGTCTATACTCCTATTCTTACTGTCCGAGTTGAATCGAGAATCAGTGGTAATCGAGCTCGAAGGGTTATTCAACGTCTAGGATTTGAACATTCTTTCCGAGTTGAGGCTATTGGTTTCTCCGGGGGTATTTGGCTTATGTGGAACGGTAATATCACGGTTAGGATACTGGTAGCACACCGTCAATTTGTTCATACTAATATCGAATGGGGTGAATTTACCTCTGACTTTAACGCTATCTATGCTAGCCCGACTCCTGCACTGCAACACTTTTTGTGGGATCATCTCCGCAAGCTCGCTCACATTACCACTAAACCTTGGATTTTAGGGGGAGATTTTAATGCTAAGCTCGACAGTATCGACAAAAAAGGGGGCTCCAGACTCTTTCCGATAGTCAACAATCACTTCCGGGAATGCATTCACTACTGTCACTTGCATGACCTGGCTTACTCGGGACCCAAGTTCACTTGGAAAAGAGGCCCAATTTCAGCTAGGCTTGACCGTGCCCTCTGCTCTTCTTCCTGGTTGACCACCTTCCATCACACTTCGGTAAAACATTTGCCCTACCTTAAATCCGATCACCGGCCGCGTCTGGTGCATATACATAATAATATCAGATGGTAGCGCATCCCCAAACCCTTCCGGTTTCAAAATTCCTGGCTGAAACATGAAGATTTTGGCCAAATCATCGAGCAATTGTGGCAACCGGGTACTCAAGAGCTTAGTAGCACCTTATCCAAGCTTTCTAGTTCCTTACAGGAATGGAACTCCCACACCTTTAGGAACATCTTTCATCGGAAGAAGAGACTTTTGGCCTGCATTCAAGGGATCCAAATAGCTCGGGAAAACCAAGACTTGCAATCTTCACAACCTAAACTAGCATCTCAGAACTTAGCTGGTTAGGGTGCTCTATCAGGAAGAGCTTTATTGGCATCAACGATCCTAATGCCAATGGCTAAGCCAGGGAGACCGTAATACGCAGTACTATCACCCCATTACCCAGAATTGGCAGCATAATTCTCGGTCCATCACCTTTCAAGATGAGCAGGGTCATATGCAATCTAACATGACGAGCATTTTACGAATTACTCGGACCTTCCTTGCTCATCTTTACCATCAAAACAACCCAACCCCCAGGGCTTCTCACCTTCCTGCTACATTCCCCCATCTCTCCACCCAGGCTCTTATCGACTTGCAATTGACTCCTAGCCCGGAGGAAATTAGGATTGCATTCTTTACTATGACCCTGAACAAAGCGCCTAGTGTTGACAAATTTACGACTCTTTTTTACCAATCTCAGTGGGCCACTGTCGGTCCTTCTCTAACTTTGTTTATTCGACAAATATTTTGACATGAAGTCTGGGACACTAAACTCAATCGCACCATCATGGTACTCATTCCTAAGTGCCCCAAGCCCATGGATATCGCTCAATTTAAGCTCATAGAACTTTGCACTGTGGTGTACAAAGCTATTACCAAACTCATCGTGTCCCGCTTGAAACCACATCTGGATGCCCTGGTCACCCCGACTCAATGTAGCTTTGTCCTAGGGCGTCAAATCAGGAACAATATCATCATTGACCAAGAAGTGCTCCACTCCATGAAATAAAAATCCGGACAAAAAGGATTCATTGTGATCAAGGTGGACTTAGAAAAAGCCTATGATCGGCTTTCCTGGGATTTTATTCTTGACACACTCTTACAGATTGGTGTTCCGGATTCATTGATCAATTTGATTATGAAATACCCCTCTTCGGTAGCAATGCAAGTTCAGTGGAATGGGGAACTTAGCGAATTGTTCTACCCCACTAGGGATATTCGGCAAGGTGACCCGCTATCTCCTTACCTTTTTGTTCTCTGCATGGAAAGACTCGGACACTTAATTAATGAGTTTGTAGCCATAGGTCGTTGGAAACCGATTCGTTTAAGCTGCGGTGACCTTTCCCTATCTTATCTATTCTTTGTTGACAATCTTATCCTTTTCGTCGAAGCCTCCTTGGACCGAATCCGAGAAATATGTGCAACATTTGACACCTTTTGCACTTCTTCTGGTCAACGGGTCAGTCAAGATAAGTCCCGATGCTTCTTTTCTAGAAATATTCCTTCCCCCTTGGCCTATTCCCTCAGCGAGAATCTGGGTTTCCAATTGATGACCAACTTAGGGCGGTACCTCGGTATGCCTCTTTTACATGAACGAGTCAACAAAAAAACTTACCAGCATATTTTGGACATGATCCAACACCGCCTCTCGGGATGCTCTTCTAACCTTTTATCACTAGCAGGCCATATCACCCTGACTTAGTCCGTCATTGCTGCGATTCCCATCTACACGATGCAGACGGTCCATCTGCCGTGACACTTTTGTGATGAGCTGGAGAGAATCATGCGTCGATTTTTGTGGGGCACGACATCGAATTCGCAGAAGATTAGTTTGGTTAATTGGGACACCGTATGCATGCCTAAGGAGATGGGAGCCTTTGGTCTTCGAAAAATCAGGGAAACTAATGACGCCCTCCTCACCAAACTCGGCTAGACTATGGTTTCTAAGCTCGACACTCTATGGGTACGAGTTTTATCTAATAAGTATAGATTTGATGCTAATAATTTTCCCGTTTCCCTTGACGTTTCAGGTGGATCGATGATCTGGAGAAGTATCAAAGCAACTTGGCATCACGTGCTGCAGGGACTGCACTACATGATCGAGGACGGTTCTAGAATGAGATTCTGGCTCAATCTTTGGGTGGAGGGTTGGGGTCCTCTTCTGTATCGTGCAGTGGCACAGATACCCCCCGAAATTATGGAGCATAGAGTGGCTCAATTCACCGACACTACCGGTAACTAGAATTGGGCCATTATTCATCACTTTCTCCCTCAGATGATCTGTTTGGCTATTGCAAGTATCCATCCACCTATGACGTCCCACGGGTCGGACAAGCTTACTTAGGGCCGCACGGAGTATGGTCATTTCACGACGTCCTCGACGTACCCCATGATATTGCACCCAGATGACCCTAGGACCCATGATTATTGGAGGACTATTTGGAAGTGACAGGGGCCCCAAAGAATCCGTGCTTTTCTTTGGCTCCTCTTGCATGATAAGCTCCTCACTAATCAACAACGTGTACACAGACGTCTCACGACGGATGCGACCTGCTACCATTTCCATCTCGAGGAATCCTCTCTCTATGTGGTATGGGATTGTCTCAAAGCCCGAACCTTATGGGCAAGGTTTCCTCCCCAGGTTATCACTGCCGAGTTCTTTGCCATGGATCACACTAAATGGCTCATCAAGAACCTCCGTACACACAGTCGTCTGGGCGATTCTCTTTGGGAATGCATGCTGGTTCCTTTGGTCCCGGAGAAACAGGGCCCTCTTTGACGATCTGTTCTCCTGGCCAATTTCTCCAGAACAACCAGTACTGGAATACGTTACCCACATTCATATGGCGGCAATATGGCAGCAAAGAGCACAATTGAGCACTGTCACGCGCCGGACATTCTTTGTAGGATGGAGCAAGCCTACCCAAGGCTGGGTGAAGCTCAATACAAATGGCACTTCCAACCGCTCTACCAATTCGGCTTCAACAGGTGGACTGCTGCGTGACAGTTCAGGCACTTGGTTGAACGGCTTCGTCCAGAGCATTGACAAATGTTCCCCGTTAATGACAGAATATTGGGGGGTTTTGTTGGGTCTCAAGTTAGCATGGTCTTTGGGATACCGGCATATCGTTTTAGAGGTGGATTCGAGCACAGTGATCGACATGCTATCTTCTTCACAGGTGTGGGATGTCTCTCCCCACCCTTTAGTGTTGGGTATACATGCCCTACTCTCCCGAAAGTGGATTGTACTAATTTAGCATATTTATTAGGAAGGCAATCGATGTACGAACTAACTTGTGCAGTCTGTAGCACAATTTTTCTTCAAAATCACCAATATTGAGCAGCCACCTAATAGATACATACTTATCCTCTTAGAGGATGTATCGGAGGTCTCTCACTCGAGAATTACCATGTAATACTTATTGTTATTCTCCTTTTATATTAAAAAAAAAGAGAGAGAGAAAGAAGTACCAAAACAAAACAAAGATAGTGCTCTATTGCCAAATAGCAAGTATTGTCCAATTTACATAAGTATTTTAACTTTTAGTATTACATACTATCCGTTTGAATTTTGATTTGCGAGTTGTTTAAGGATACGAGTGCTATTTGAAATAATGTTTTTTTTTAAATTCTAAAAGCATAAATTATTTATGTAATCTTGTGCCATATTTAGGTAAAAGAAGTATCTAACTAATAGTGATATGAAGTTCGTTGAGTGGTTCATCTCCAACTGGGGCGGAATCCAATGCAAGCAAGATTACACTATCAGCACGCTCTAATAAGCCAAAAAGACACGGATGTCCAAGATAATCTGCGGAGGCATTACTGCAACTTGAACTACAAAAGCCGGAAGTATGTACAATGGACACATACTTCACAGCAGAACTAGAAGACAGGGTCATGGGAACAAAGCTGTATGCTCAGTTTGAACTGAGAGCTAAGAGCTCAGTTTACATATTTAAAGGAAACATTTTTAAAACACCTAGGTCAAAATATACGATCATTTTTCAAGATTCTAAGTTCTCTTATGCATGTCTCAAAACAGCAGTCAGCAGGATAACAGTTTTGAGTAGTCAAGAAGAGTTGTAAATATGTTCTAAGGATGTAATATTTTATCTTTTAGAAAATGCGTCTCACCAGACTACACTTTCTACGCATTTAACACTCCGATCCAGGACGATTGTAAAGATTCTGGAGAACACTGATCATGAACTCACTAAGCAGAACACAATGAAAGCCTTTGCTTTGTGAGCAAGTCTTTTAGTTTCTTTAGGAGCTGAGGGTTAGAACACAAGTAACCCTGGAAGGATTCCCTTAGGTGCTGCAACAGATTCTTGTCACTTCCATGGCTATTGTTAAGAAGCTTAGTAAAGAGATTCCTCCACAGTTCGACATTCCAATATCTGAGGCAATTGTAACCAAGTAATTTGAATCAATAAACAAAAACAGAAAAAAAAAAACCACGATAATCTGAGATGAAACTACAGGATTACAATACCATCTAAATGACTCTTCGTTGTACACAAAAGAATATAGAAAACATCCTTCCACGGATTACAGTAACGTTCATATATGTAGCCATACGCGTTCAGGTAAATGTGATTACCTTCTGAAGGATGCTTTCGGCAAATAAACGTAACCACCATCCGATGTAGCCTTTTTGTCAATTCCCATGTAAGTATTATGCAGCATCATATGTACTGCGACACACAAGCCATATGTATCCACCTGATTGAATTCAACAAATGACTAATGAGTTGCGAATTTAGATGAGCTTCTGAAGTTCATAATAGCCACACCAACTACATACTGGCCTGAAATTTCCAGGGCTTTTTCTCTTGCATTTCAACACAGCGGAAACCAGAAGTTCTGCAATCTCCTTCAAACTCTACTTCACTAGAAAAGAGATTCAGATCTATTCCCCTACCCCAGTCTACAAGGCATAGACCCTGTGGGAAAAAAGTTTTAATACAAGGCATAGACCCTGTGGGAAAAAAGTTTTAGAGCTATTAAAATTTAGCTATCAAAATTCAACTGTTAACTATTACCTGATCATTCCAGGGACCACTTCGATCATGAAAACCATTTTCTGTAAGCTCATCCCTGGCATAAGTAAACTTTTTATTATTCATTAGATTCCAAATTTGATGTAGAAAACTAAAGGGTCATTCATTTAATTACTTCTTGGACAAACAAATATGAACAAATAAAACAGTTCTCCTAGGTCTTTTCCCTTGAAAATTTACCAAGAAAAGAAAAGACAATATTTAAGGGATGGTTATCACCATTCACATTTTCAATTACGATGCTTGGGAATACTGGCGAAATTATTGATCCAAATGTATGCGATAAATGGAAAAACAAGTTGAATTCACCTTGAATAGCGAATGAGCAGATTGTCAGGTTTGAAATCACCATGAATGATGCCAACACGATGCAAATTTTCCAAGATGTAAAGCATTTCCACGGTATAATACATGCATAGAACCTCTTCCATGGACTTGCCAATGACAACATAAGAATTTATGACATCCTGGAGAAGTTTACAAGGAAGCACTTGTGTCAAATAAGGCCACACGATAATTTTCACATTGGAGCTGCTCAACAAGAAAGCAGAAAGGGAATATCTACGGTACCTGAAGTGTCCCATGGGATAGATAGTCACACACCAGTATGCTATAGTCCGCATAAAGATGGACAGCATGAGCAAAACCAAAGCTTGACCTCTAATGAAAATTCAGTATAAATGAGTATGGATACAGCAAAAATTAAGAAAATGTCACCCAAATGCTCACTTGCTTATCTAAGATCCGCTGATCAAGCTGGCGATACATGTGGAATTCCCAAGGAAATGGAGGCGTTTGTATCTGCCAGAAATGTCAGATAGTTTAGGTGATTCCATCATGCTGGTCTGTGATTATTTTCAAGAAAAAGAAGCAATAACCTTTAATGCAACAACATCATCGGGACTACTGTTGACATATGCTTTAAATACTTGAGCAAAACCTCCTTGACCAGCACATCCCTTGATTTGGTACTTTTTTCCACCTGCAGATAACGCATTAGGGTTAGACTTAGAAGCTCAGACTTGGTATTTTGAACTTTGTATCCATATATTCTCAAATCAGATACAATCACAAGCAGACATGAAAACTGCCCCCCCTAAATATTATGGGGCATTTAAATCTTGCTGTAACAAACTTACTATTCTATGCATCATATGTTCATCTGTTTTGCTCGTAGTTAGAGCAAAGGCCAATGCTTGTGATAGTGGAAAACAGACCCACGAATGATTTGTGGGCACCAGTGACTACTGCTGTTTATCATACATGTCGAATAAAAAATTTACGATTGCAAAAACTTCTATTGCACTTTTATCTGTGCTTTCTATACAATTAACAATGTAGAGAATCAACTCATGATTATCACTTCAATTTATAAGCATGTAAAATGACATCCTTTACTTCCCAAACATGAAGAACTATAACGAAAAACTCCTAAAGTAATTTGGGATACCAGAGCAAGCTCAAGAACTCGAATCACCTATTTCAAGAACCTTATTTCTTGATGCGTTCCTTAAAGAAGACAAGGCCATTTTTCCAGAATAATTTTTATTACTGGAGTAATATCCCTAAAACCAGCAAGAAGAAAGCTATTGTTAGATATCCAAGTATTCAGATCGTTCAAGTATAAGACTGCAAGTGGCAGCAAACAGATTAACTTACTTCATATTTCTTTATTCTAGGATTCAACTTATGAAGTAATTCCTTCATGGTGGAGGGGGACCATGGGTTAATCTTTGTTTCCAATTCAATGGGTATTTTTTCCTCACCCTGCAGATTAAGACCAATCCTCAGAAGTCCAACATGTTAAATCTTAACTAAGCAAAAATTGCAGAAAATAACTTTTTCTTCTTAGGAAAAGAAAAGAAATAACAAGGTCTTGTTTGTTGATCTATCATGATAAAATGTCAAAGTAGACAATTCTTCCTTGCGTCAAACTGATAACTTAATAAATAAAATGTGCTCCAAAGAATGCGGAAGTGCAAGGTCTTTCTTTCCGTAATGAAAAGCAGACCTTCAAATGTTTAGTAAAAGTAATAAACTTTGGAAGTAAATGGCAAGAGCAAGCAGGAACTGCATATCAAATGATTATTAAATTATAAGTGGATGAGTGGGGCTGGTGTTTTACCTAATATCACATTACAATAAATTGCACCTCTCTAGCACTTGGATAAAAACATTTTGAAGAAAAATGGGGCAGCCACGGATTTAAGACTCGTTTACATTACTTGACAGTAAATAACATTGTTTTCAGTTAATTGGACAAGAAGTAAACAACTCTTGGTAACAGAAAATGAGAGAAAAACATGAAAAGAATTGAAATGAAGCAGCAATTAGCATTCCCTTCGGTTTTTCCTATTATGAAGTAAGTTGCAGACCTTTGGAATTGAACAAGCATTTACTCTCTCAGAGATTCGATTGAGAAACAAGGCTTGGGCATTCTTCAACCTCTCTAGAGGTTTGGCCTTCCTGTTATTCCCACGTGATAACCAAAAAGTCAGGCAAAGGTTTAACTTAAATTGACAATGAGACAAATTGGAGAAGGAGAGTGAGACCTCGAAATGCCAATCTGATAAACTCGATAAGCTTCTTGCCACTTCTCTTTCACTTCTAGAAAAGCCGCATATACTTCATAGAGTAAAGACTGATCATTACATATCTTGTTCTCCACCATTTCACTGAATATGACTTCAAAATCATTGCTGCCTTCCAACTGTTAAACCCAGAGAAACAAAATTAGTAGATCAAATATTCAACTCCCTCTACTTATCTGACGAAAGGAAAATAATATAGACGCCATAAGACATTTCTAGGATTCTAAGGTGTTCCTTCTCCAAACTCACGAAATATATCAATTCTCTTTACAAAGATTTGAAACTACGTACTTTACAAAGATTTGAAACTACGTACTGCTCCAACTTCAATAATTAACAAACCACATTTAACTGGAAGAAGAATAGATTTGCTGGCGACCAAGCAAATTCCACTAGATTTCATAGTTCAAAGACTACCCTGTAAATTGAACCCCAAGTTTAATAATTTAAAACCCAGGAAAAATTTTCAGAAATCAAAACTGCTTTCGAACAAAGAAATAGTAACCAAAAACAAGAAAAAAAGAAGCCCAGATGGCACAGGACTAAATATATATATATATATACAAAATCATGAAGCAGAAGCCACGAAATACAAAGATAAAAGGAGGGACAACTGAAAAAGAACTCCAAGTAGAAACAAAGAATGAGAATTTTCAGAATTTACATATAGGAACCAAATCTTAAGAAATCGCGGGTCATTCCGATACTGGGGGTTGTGCTTGAAAGTGGTAATACATTGCAGAAGAAGATTATTTAGATCATCACCAGAGCATTCGTCCTCAAGCGCCTTCTTGATGGACCTGCAAAAGATCTCTTAATGGCCTCAGCAACTACAAATAAAAAATTAAAAAAACAGTACAATTGAGCCAACAGAGACAGTGAGAGAAAGAGGCAGATGGCTTTACGTACAATAGCCATGGAAGCAGAGGGTCTTGAGGGGAGGACGAATGGGTCGGATGAGTTAACATGTGCTCAAATTCTTTCCCTGCGATAGAGACGAGAGCGAGAGGATAGCTTGAGTACAGTACAGTGAAGGAGACCAAAAAGGAGCGGGAATATTGTTTGGAATCGTTTTAAATTTTCGAATTTATTAAAAGCTTCATTATACTAAAAATTGTTTATGATAAAAAGAAAGAAAGGGCCAGCCAGGTAAAGGTCGCGGCAGTCTTTGGACAAAGATACACCCAGGCCACCACACCTTGCAGGCTTATGGCATGCTGAATTGGTCTTTTATCACTAACATTTCTGCATGCTTATGATGTTCCTACAAAAAGTATCACTTGGATTCATTAATGCATAATCACCATGACTTTCAAAGCTTAGGGAACGGGGAACCTTCTAAGATTATCAAATGTGCAGCAGAAATCAAGCAAAGGGATCCTATTTCCTCTTGCCTATTCTCACTAACGATTAAGGTGCTTAATAAGTTTTTTGCTCAGGGGGATAGAAAGAGATCATATATTCAAATTCCATGGCAAAAGCTAAAAAACTTAAGCTAATCAACTTGAGTTTTACTAATGATTTTTTTTTTTCATATTTTCTAAACAAATAGCAATTCAATAGCTTCACTCTCTAATGCTCTTAAAGATGTTTAACAAGATGTTAGGTCTTACCATCAACTACAACAAGAGTGCATTATTTATCTCCAAGAGTGCTTCCATCCTTGCCTCCGTTCTTGTATCAATTTATGGATTCAAAAATCAAGAACTTCTAATGACTTACCTTGAAGTACCTATATCATTAGCTATTCACCTTCTTGTGATTACAAATGTTTGGTTGATAAAATCCTCAACAAGATCAATAGCTAGAGTTATAAAGAACTCTCCCTAGTAGGCAAGGCTCGGTTAATTAATTATGTTCTCTCCTCTATGGTTGTTCATTGGGGATCCCATTTTGTAACTCCTAAATACATCCACAAGTAGATTGATAGGATCTACAAAAGAATTTTCTAGTTTGGATGCAATCTTAACTCAAAGGCTGGTAAAATAAAATGGAGCGATGCATGTTTGTCTTGTAGATAAGGAGGACTTGATCTAATGACAGCCAAATTATTGAACCAAATAATGTACTAAGAAAGTGTGGAGATTGATTCAAGACAAACAATCCTAGTGGGTTAAATAGGTTAATGCTTACTATATCAAAGATAAATGTAATATCCGGTCTCCTAAATTATTGAGGGTTAAAAGGTTTAGAAGATTAAGCTCATGCACATTGCATTAAATAAAATAAGTTATATCACTAGATGATTAATTTGGCGCATTAGGACACAAAATTTGTTATTCTATATACTTGCATGAGATTAGCATACACATACGTAGATTATTATTTATAAATATGAGAAATAAGTGACAAATGTTTGATATGCACTTAATTGACATATTCTAGGATACTTGGATATGATTTTGATGAATCAGAATTAAATTAGAAATTGATGGATTTGAGTTAGTGATTTGGAGTTAATTGTTAAAAATCGGAAGTTTGAGGACTCAATGTGTAAATTGGCTTAGTAGAACTCCTAAATGGTAAGATTGGAGACAAGTGACTCTTTAAATTTGTGACAAATGCCACTTGAGACTTGTGACATGTGGAGCTTTAGATGGTGACATGTATAGCTTTACAAATGGTGACATATGTAGCCCTACAATCAGTGACATGTGTAGCCTTACAAGTAATGACATATGGAGGCTTAAATAAGTGACATGTAGAGCCTAAGGTTAGTAAAATATGGGCCAATAAAAGAATAATATATGGACCAATAGAATCGTGATACATAGATCAATGAAATGGTGACATATGGATTAGTTTAACTTTCTTTGAACTTTCTAGAGAAAATAGATGTAAAGGAAATATAAGGGAGAGTGAGGGTTTGCTATGAGGTTAGAAGAGGGAGAAATACAAAAAATTGAGAGAGAGAAGGGAAGAAAAAAAGGGAAGAGAAGAGGAGAAAGAAGTCCTCAAGATAAGTCGAAATCCTGATTTTAATTTCATATTCCCCCTTTTTGACCTGTTTTACATACTTATAGAGTACGGACTTGTAGAAACTCAAAGAACGAAAGTTGTAGACATAGGTCTTATCTTGACCTCTAATAAAGTGGCTTGATAAAATAATAATTATAGCTTGAGTTATGCTTGTTTCCTTAATACTGCCTGTAATAGATCCCTGTATAGGAACCTCTTATTATTTCCTGATTTTTTAGGGCTTTAGAGGCCAAATTAGTCAAAGTATAAAACATGAAAAATTATTATTGATGTCTTATTAATGCTTTTGTGAAATGATTTGGCTAGAAGAGGTCTGGACAATAATTTATTGTTGTTTGAGTTTTGGTTGTCAGCTTGTTTCTTACAAAAAAATATGATAGAATT
>JANIHY010000009.1:5489469-5503861 GCA_027479065.1 Erythroxylum brevipes
CACCTCCAATCTACCATATTCCAACAATCAACACAATCACAGAAGCAATCATTGTCAAAACATGCATGAAAAATGAACCAAAATCAATAAAACGCACCCCAAAAACTATCGAGTCTTCGGTGTCAATCTTGGTCGACGTCGACGAGGACGAGTGAAGGCGGCGACGAGGAGGAGTGGGCTGAGCTGAAGGACTGGAGAACAAACCACGGTCGAAGAGTAAGGACGAAGAGAACACGTCGACGGCGAGGAGGGGACGACGAGGAGACGGTGACAAGACGAGATCCGAGGAGGGAGGAGTAGCGGCGAGGAGAAGAGAAGAAGGAGAAACCGAAGAAGAGAGAAGAAAATTCCAGATCCAGAAACGTCAGGGAGGGGTAGATAAAATTAGGTTAAAAAAATTTTATTTTCAATTTAGTCCCTCGAAAATTTTAATTTTATGGAATGGTCCCGAAATATATCAGTATTGGCGGTACCGACCGAAATTTATACCCGGTACTATAAATGGCCGTTCCGGTACCAATTTTTGGCCAGTACCAGCCAAAACAATACGAAATTCAGATCTTAGCTCAGCACACTCCTAAATCTTTTTACTTATTTATCGTGCTATAGTTGTCTATATCATTCTACGGAGTATTTGTAACACTTGATATAAATCCAATAATTTACATTGTCAGTTTTTATAAGATTAAATTATGTTGCGGGAATCATCAAGAATCCCAGATAGTTATATCTGGAAATTTAAAGATAGTTATATCTATCATACAAAATAGATAAAGAAAGAAACGAAAGGAAGAAAGAAATAGAGAATATTATAAATTACTTGGTTCTTTTGTTGATCTACATAAGAAAAGGGCCAAATATGTAGTACAAGAATGTATGAAGGAAATGGTTCAAAAGTCTTGAACGAGATTTGGGCTTATCACCTCATGCTAGAGGCAGGACTGGAAACGGCCTTCATTGTCATGTTTCGTCTTGACTTCCTTCGCAGCACTTCTAAGTTGGGCGACTTCGCTTTTGTGGCTTCCTTGGAAGACCTTTACGTAGTTAAACCAGTGTTAACTTTCTGTTATAACACAAGTGTAACACAAATGCGTTATTTTCTCTAGTATATAGCATTAGTTCCAAAGATCCTTACTTTAAAGGGAGGAAAGGTTTGTTGAAATTCGGAACTGGTCTTGCGTGAGGAACCATTGTTCTTCTCAATTGTTTTAGTGCCTTCTCTTCCTCGATCTGGAATATTTGTTACATATATGAGTTTATCATCAATGACAAAACAGCAAGCAGGAGTGACTGAAAACATACCATTTTTGCAGCTTCACTCTCCTCTCTATATCTCTTGTATAACACTTCCTTCTCCTTTACCTGGTAAAGAATACCACGGCTCGTAAGTCTTCATCTTTTGTGTTTTATATTTTTCTGACAGTAAAATACAATAACTTGCCTTTTGATTAAATTCTGCTCTATCTACTGCCCTATTATCTACATGAAGATTAAATTGTTGAACTTGAGTCAGAGGCTTCCGCGCTTTCTCTGGCACAGGAATTGGATCTCTACATGGAAATGGATAAATAATGAGATAGGACTTGGAAAATTCTTAGGGCGAAAAATAACTGATTGATATGCTTCACTCACTCTTTGAGAATTGGCTGTGCTTTAAATATCCTCATCTGAAATTCTTGTTTTTCCATTCTCTGTCTTTCTTCAGTTTCTCTTTGCACTTCCTCCTCATGTCTCACTAAACTCTCCAATTGGAAAGGTTCTGGTTTTGTGCATGGTTTTGGCACTGGTTTTGGCGGAATCTGCATACAGAAAACGTACTTCATAATTACTACTTATCACACACACACACACAATTCAAAATTACTTGCTTCTGAATCAGTTACATACCACAGGATAGTCTGTGGTATAAGGGTATGGATGAGCCTTCGGAATCCTAACGCTTTCCTCTTCGACCAGCTTTTCCATGAGGTCCATCAAAAGTCTTCTCTCCTTTTCAGCTCCTCTTTCCTGAAAACATGCAAGCAGAAACATAAGCCACTAGGGAAATAAGCAGCATGACCGTTGAATAGTCCAGAAACTGACCTCTGTGTAGAGCGAGAATGGATTGGGAACGGTGTTTCTTGGAATTGGATTAGTGTGCTGAGGCTCTGATTTCAAGGACAGCTGAAAATATATAGTGTCATGATAAAGGTACTTGCTGCAGGTACATTGTATCTTGTTTAATCTATAACAAGAGCCGAAATGCACTTTACCTTGTCAAACAAATCAGCTACAGAAGCTCCTGGTGGAATCCTATCGTCTGTGGCAAAGTGAAATTCTTGAGGTATTGTGACATGCTTCTTCGCATTGTAGAATATTCCCAGTTCTCCTTTACTTTCAAATATCTGCACAGAAACCAGAAGTTGTACTTAGAAAGCCAAGGTCGGAATAACCTCAATAACCGATTACATAAAGATGAATGAAATATACCTTCTTATTCAAAGGTCTAGCCTTAAACTTGGGCATCTTTGCAAGCTCCTCCTCAACTTCAAACGAACTTTTTACCCTTGGTGGACGAGCCCTCAAAGATGTATGCAGAACAGGTGTTTTAGGTTCAGTAAGTGATTGGGGCTTCCAATAACTATTCTGTATCAAGATTGAAAAATAGTCAGTAAATCTCGAGTCAATATTATGAGGATAATATACCGCATATGATAAAGTGCTCAAAACCTGATGAGATACTTCTGTAGAAGCAACTGAAGAGGTTTCCATACTCTGATTCGCCCTTGCTGTTGTCTGAAAATGAAATTCCTGCATATGTTTGGAAAACATTAGCCCAGTAAATTGAAGAATCTTAAATTATTTGGTTTACGAAAATTTCCAAGAGACGTCCAACCTGAAATTCAGGTGGTTGTGGTTTACTTCTTGATAAAGATGGTAATGTTGGACCGTCGAGAATCTATGACAAACCGAAAAACCATGTAAATGGACATGTCAAGAACTTAAATATTGAAAATGAAGTTTCTCTTCAAGCAAATGGACTTTGATGACGCAAATCATAGAACAAAACAAGCAAAAGCTGTACCTTCTTGTTTAACGGTCTAGCCTTAAATTTAGGAATTTTAGCCATCATTTCCTCTTCAAGCTCAACGGTACTCTTTACTCTAACAGGGCGAACCCGCTGAGTTGTTTCAAGTTCGGGCTCCTTAGGCCTGGTTAATGCGAGTTTATTCTGCATAAAACAAGCAGAAGCATCCTGAATATAAAATGGACGGAATTTCCAAGAAAAAAGCAGATGGACCAAAAGAGTTTAAATCAAAAGAAAGAAGGCAAGAACTTCCGGACTTTACTTGTGAAATAGATCCATTAACATTGGGAATTGAAAGATCTCTAGTACTTGATTGAAACTTTTTTATCATCTCTGCCGTTGAAACGAATGGAGCTGCAGCTGCTTTCTCTCGTACGTAAATCTTCAATGCAGAAGGAGCAAGTGTTCGATAAGTCTTACGGCAATCGCAGTGATACAAGTCATATAAATTTAAGAAGGTTTGGCAGAGCAACAAACCTTCCTTTCCTCTTTCGACATGTTATTTGCAACATTAGAGTATGTGCTGGAGCTCAGGCTGGCAAGTCCCAGCTTGGACTTATGTATCAATTGTTGCGGCGGTTTGAAATTAAGAATCTGAAAATTTTTGAAGAAAGGAAAAATCAGTTTGGACAGTAGAATTTAATCAAATGTCCATAGTAAACAGATAAATAAAGCCTGTAGGACTCATTTACCTGCCTAGATTTCCCTCCTTCCAACTTCTGCCTCTTGATGGCCTGGTTCTCTTGGGCTAAACTAGGAGTTCCAGCAATACTTTTGACGTTGTTGCTTCTACAATAAAACATGCCCATCGGTAATCATACATATTTAGGAACGACTTTGAATTAATCTAACACTATTACAAATGCCTACTAACTTTTTGGCACTTGCAGGTTTCATGCCTATTGAAGACTGAGATTGACTCTTTGCTGATTTGTTCCTGGCCAAATTGGATATACGTTTAGAGGATTGTTGCTTCTTGGAACAAGTTACTAAGCTTCCATTGTTAGAAGACACTGGTGGCTTAGGGGTGCAACAAGATTCAGTGTGACCTTTATCCTTGTCACTCTCTTGTTCAGGCTGCTTGACCAAAGAAGCAGTTCTGCTTGGGGAACTGAAGTCAGAAAAGTGAAGACACACAACATGGAAATATATTTTGACTTGCATCAAAATTGAAATTAATTTTTTTCAATAATCATGTCATAACTGAAATCCGTCAATTTTATATGATTATTAAATTAAATTAATGGCAGCTAACATCTGGCAAAGAAAGAGCAGACCTTGCATCACTGTCATTGCATACAGTCTCTTTATTTTCAACGAATTTGCCTTCACCATCAGAAATCTGAATAGTGATCAAGCTTATGAGAGAACAATCAAAAAAGCACAACCCTTAACTCAAGGTGGAGTTTACCATTTGGTTTGTTTACCTCTTCGGGAGTTGTTTCCGCCTTTTTCACAGTGGTTATTAGGACCTTAGATTGAGATCTATTCTCTGATGAACAGTTCGTAGCTGTTGAATGTGAAATTTCTGCGACCTGCAGTTCAACATCGATAAATCAGACACTCATCTCAAACAACACACATTTTGGAAGTGACTGAATACAAAAACTTCCATCACCTTCAGGATGGGTTCTGCTTCACTAAAATCACACAGGCTCTCAACCTTAAACGAGCGACCAGTCTTAATTTTAGGCATGAAAGCTGCAAGATTGAAGGGAAAAGAACATTAAGCTCGATGGATTAACGTTGTAACTGCCAAAGTTTAATTATCATGTACATTCGACATTCAGGACTTTGAAGAATCTTCATCATTTCATAAATTGTTTACTCTACAATTTCCTTATGTGAAGGAAAATTTATCATCTGATTATCGTATTTTTTACAAAATTTTGACAGCCAAATAAACTACTGATCACTTGATAACCTAAAACGACTAATCTTTCGAATCTGGTACATAGGAATTTCAGAATCAACTAGCCAAGCAAATATTGTGAATAGGAAACGAAATTCTTGGAAGATAAAGATTGAAACATACGGGAAGGAGCGTAGGACAAAGAATTGTCAAACCAGAGCTCTGCATTTCGTACGTCTTCCTCCGACTCTGCCTTGATGAAATCGAAGAATCGGGGCGCTTGGAACTCGTACATGTCGTCTATCATGATTGCGACTGTGGCCTTCTCAAGAGTACAACGTTCATTCTCCGCCATGAAATAACTTCTTGAAGTTTCTTCTTCTTCTTGAACGAGAGGTCTTATCTAACAATTTTATGACAGAAAAGAGAGAGAGAGAGAGAGAGAGAATCTGTCGGTCGGTAGTAGGGTTGGGTGTGAGAGAGGGAGAGAGGATTGTATACCATTGTTTAGAGAGGCTCTCACAAAGGATCTCCAACGGTCGAATCCATTTAAAATTGTCCAACCCAACGGCCTTATGCCCTATACAAGAACTCTCTACCCAACTCCAACGGCTACATAGCACACGCATGTTGAGCGTCCTCAATACGCTGTCGTTTGACAGCTTGACTTCTTTTTCCCTTTCTTACAAATAACAGTATGTAGGGTAACTTGCGAAAAGCAGATTTCATTATAACTTATTTATCAGTGAGCTACAAGTTTTATTCTAGACCAAATATATATTAATACAACTTCATAATATTGACTTACTTTATTCCAATATCTAAACTTCTTTTTGGAAAATAAAATAATATTAAATGGAGCAAACTCCAAAGGGCCACAACACCAACAGTGGTGTTAGAACAGTGAAGATTGTAGCATGTCAACCTATATTAACAACATATACAACATTCAGGGCACCTTCAAAGAAAGCATAACCGAGTTCCTTGTTGGTCTAAGTTCCATTGATTAGTTAAGCATGTGCACAATGATGCATTCAGGATCTAAACTTATATATAAATGAAACTTTAAATTTAAATATATTAAAACTTGCATATCTAATATTAAATGTAAATAACAATTAGACCAAATAATCATTATGCAAATGATAAAAAATGTCTATGTTGGAGGCATAAATATCAAAGCAAAATATTGTTAAAAATAATTTTGAATAAAAATAATTTTGAACTGAGGGAAGTTTCAATTTTAGATTTTGATGATAATAAAATATAAGCAAGATTAATATTTGTTTTTGATGATTAAAAGAAAGAAAATAAAAATTTTCAAGCATGCAAAAGTAAATACAGCTAGAAAATATACTATGGAAGAAAGTGATGCATAAGTAACCATTGAATTCGAAAGGAAGGAATTAAATCAATCATAAGCTTAAATCAAGACTTTTCAAATGGAAGAACACAGC
Source organism: Erythroxylum brevipes (assembly GCA_027479065.1). Classification (NCBI taxonomy): domain Eukaryota; kingdom Viridiplantae; phylum Streptophyta; class Magnoliopsida; order Malpighiales; family Erythroxylaceae; genus Erythroxylum; species Erythroxylum brevipes. The sequence goes on from JANIHY010000009.1 coordinate 5,495,846, forward strand.
TATATGGACAAACATTAAGAAAGATTCAAGATTTTCAATATATAAAAATTAATATAATTTTTATTATACCATACACTTGATCATTTTAATGCTCTTAGGTCTTTTCATGCATAAGTACATAATTTTCAAATATTAACGTACATGATATTTCATTCATCAAGAGAAATTAAACTTTAAAATTTAAATATGAATCTTTTTTATCCTTAAAACAAAAACTAGGGAACTTTGTAATTGAGTTAAGCCAAGTTGTTATCGAAATGGGAGTGTCTTTAGCTTTGAAAAAACTTAGATCATTGAAATTTGATAACATATTTTTATGTTATTTATTATGTAGGTTCAATTAGCCTAAGGGTTTGTATTAGTTAGCCAAACCCTATGCTTAAAGTTCACACAACAATAATAATTCAATGAAAACCTGGATGATACGTGGAGTCTGGTGATATTCAATAGTACGCTTTAATATAGAGGCTATTTTTGATGCTTAAAGTTTATACATTTTTTTGTTTTGGAGTTGAATATTGGCTTGAGGTTTGAGGAGTTGATGCGCCATAAGTTAATTGAAGAGTTTTGTATTAGCTAACCAAACATAGTTTCAAGAATTAGAAAATTTGGACATAATAGGTGAGTGCTAAAGTTTAGTGTATGGCTCGTGGTTTCACTAATTGATATCCTAATTGAATGAATATTGACTTGCTAAAGGGTATTCATTGATTAACCTATTGTAGCTAGAAATTGTCTGTTACATAACTAGTTTGTGTGTTTAACAGACATTCAAAAGTTTATTAACTATAAATAATTAGATTTTTAGTTATTGAACATCTTTATGACATTTATTTGTTCTAAAGTAATATTTGAGAGAGTTTATTAAGTATTCAAATAAATTGAGAATTTGCTTTGATTGAAAATTAATCCTCATTATGGTTTGAAGTTAAGCCCTACAGAATTAAAGTGAGAGAGTAAGGACTGCTTGTGTTGTAATCTTAATTAGTGGCTATTCTTATTTCAAGTTAAATTCAAGGAAAGCTTATAGTTCCTCTTTACTATAAATAAAGATTTATAAAAGGGTTACTCTTCACATGAGGCAAAGAAAGATATTTGAGTAAGGTTTCCCGCCACATGATAAGAAAATGATAGCAAATTTTCAAATGAAATTTTTGGAAGTGGACGTAGACAAGATTTGTTTACTAAAATACTATAAAAATTAGTTTGCAATGTCTCTTTCTTACTCTTACCATTAAGTTTTTTTTTATTGTTGTATTCCAAATTATGCTCACTATCAACTTGAATTTTCATGAAATAATTAACTCATTTAGATAAATATTTTATGAAAACAAGTTTTTCATTTAGTATATTGCCTAGACACCCTAGGTAAGAAGGCTACTTGCTTGAATAAACTTATAATAATTTAGTATTGATATAATTTATTATCTCTAGTTCAACGTCATGTTGTGTTGATTGTTCTATTTTTGGTTAAAAATTTTCAACTCACAAACTGATTGGTAAAAAGTTTTTAAAATTCGCAAGCACTCATTTTAGGTTCTATTAGGCACCTATAAGTTGTTTTAGAGTGGGTCTCTTTATTTGTACATTTCTCACAAAATTTTGATAAAAGATCACTTGAAACATTTAGGAGTACCTTCATCTTCATCTAGCAAACAACGCCAAAATATAAGGAAGCTCTATTCTTTTATAGAAATGATTATTTATATTTAAATATTAGAATGAAGAAATTTTTTATGATTGAATGTCATGATTTATAAAAAGTTGTTGTAAATGGTTTGTTCATTCCATTGAGAATCATATAATAAAGATATGAAAGCTACTAAAGAAAAAGGAAGAATGGAATCCCTAAAATTAGAAACTCATCTCCTTGAATAATAATGTAACACATATTATTCATGAAAGGGAGAAGTGAGTCCAATATAATGTTAATGGATAAGAAGTGTAGAGAGTGAGACAGAAGTTTCGAAAGAGAAAAACTCTTAGCTTTTGTATTAATGCTGTGGAGTTTATATACACAAAGTGTACAATGAAAAGGAATAAAAGCTGTACGTAACGCATATTCTAACTAACTACTGACAAGTATGAAGACGCAAAAGTGTAACAATCTATACAGAGTGTAAAGGAATAAAAATGATTGTACTGGTGAGAGTGTAGTGAGAGCGCAGCAGTGGTCTGTGGATGTCGCTGGTGTGGTTTGTGGATGCTGCTGGTGTTGGGGAAAAACGTGGATGTTACAAGAAGACACATGAGATTTGACATACCATTAAAGCTATACATACGGGAACTAAGTGAATGAGAGGAAAGTGCATGATAAAAGCATTTCAAGCATATATAGTAGACTTAATGATATTATAAATGTGAAAATCTTATGTTAATGCTAAAATAGTGAGAATTTTACTTAGGTCTTTACAAATACTTTGGAAGCTAAAATGATGATCATATAAAATGTCAAGGACTTAAATGCATTACCATTAGAGGAACTTATTAGTTCTCTCCTCACTTATGATTTAAAAAAAAGGAATAGATACATATTAAAAATAATACAAATCACATTTTAATAAGTTCAATATAGTCCAATTTTCTTCATAATTACTTTTTCATCATGCTTAATTTGTAATTAATTTCAAATTTTAAGATTTTGGTTTGTTGGGTAAATTTAAAAAGATTGATAATTTATTAATCTTGTTTTACTTATATTTGTCTTAATTTTGGTTTATTTCTTATTACTTGTATTTATCTCGTCGTTGATTACTTTTTCCTTATGTTTGATTTGTAATTAATTTCTAATTTTAAGATTTTAGTTTATCTAGTACTTTTGGGTAAATTTAGGGAAAAAATGATAATTAATAGTGATTTGAGGAATGACCGATGTTGAAGAAAGAGGAGACTAAGAAAGAATGGGTGAAACGAGAAGAGGAGATGAAGTAGGATATTTCAATGACCATTATAAAATCGAAATAAAATTATTTAGGAAATTCATTGACTTGGTAATACAAATTAAATGGGCTTTGAAATCGTTCCATTTGCCCAACAGTTGTACCTTTTGTTCTTGGTTTAATAGATAAACGCAATGTTCACTTGCATTGTCATTAACCAAATCGATGTTCGAAGAGAATAGATGACTGAACCTTCTGATCCAACGCGAAGTTGTAGATCATTTGAACATTCTTGGTGAGGTGAGACGTATCTTTATCATTGGACTGACCAAACTTTCCATATCAACGGAGAGGTTGATCCCTTCTCTTCCCCAAGTGCTTGGTTTCATGGAAATCTTCATTGCTTTTTGCCATGCCTTTTAGCAAAGGCTTTAATCCTTTCGAGGCCATCTTCCAGGATTGAAGGCTCAACAGCAAATGTCATGCGAAGCCAATTCTTCATTCCTACAACTACCCCTATAACGTAAAATTAGTCAGAGTTGGTTACAATTCATGAATCAAATACGCTATAAATCAAGCAATACATACATACATGCAAATCACATTTATGCTAAAGAGGAAACTTAAACACAGTTAAGTTTACAATCTTCTTGACAAACCATACCTGGAAGAACTATGACTGACTCTTCTCTGGCGAGCTTCAGACAAAAGTCCATATCATCAATAATTCCTTCTAGCGCTGACAAATTTAGTTTTGCCTGAAATAGTACTTCTGAGACATAACTATCTCCTCTGTGCTTAGTAGATAACATAAACGCATGATGCCCTCACCATTAAAAACATGGAACCTTCTGGTTTTCTTGGGCAGCTAACGCACGGGATGCTTTCAATTCTGTCATAACACATGTCTGCAGCCTCTCTGAGTATACCATTTATCTTTGAAAAGAAGTCGTCCTTTGTATTTTCAAGGATGCCAGGAATTGCGCCCTAATACACAATATCCAATCATTGATTAGCTAATAATAACTACTTCAGAACTAAATTCAGTGAGAAATATTACTTAATTCTGTTTCTCCTCCAAGATACAGGTTCCTCTTATCGCTGTACATATGATATCTGAATGTATAATGAAGCACAAACCTGAATGAAAGTTGGAGGAGCAGAGGAGATGTTGAGATAACTCTTAAATGACTCTACAATCTAAACAAAACAGAAAGAATTATCAAAAGAGAATGGTTACAAGTAGAAGATCACCATTATGAGTCTACTAGATTTTTTAGATTTAAACACCAAGACATGAATATTGAAATACCACAGAACTGGAAAATTAATCTATAGAGACGAGTGAAACCGACCCCTAAATCTCTTAGGATGCCATTTGGATCGGTTGTCACCAGCCAACCCATTCGCCATCCAGGAACAATCCATCTCTTCGATATAGACCCTATTGTCAGTACAGGCACAATAGATCCAAAAACTCCCATAGGAACATAGGAATTACTTCCAAATGTGAGATGAGCATACACTTCATCTGCAATTACCAAAATTCCAAGCTTCCTGGCTGTCTCTGCGACCTAACGTTATAAGAAATCATCAATATTTGAAGGGACAAAATATCACCGATAAAAACATGATAGTTTAAAGTCCTATTGTATACACTTGTTAGCTTCCATTTTCTTAAATCCTTCAAATCACACTAGTGATCAAGAGGGCATGTCAAAAACATAAATATTTCAACACATCATAGAGAGAGTTGGAATAACCAACAAGGGAGATGGATAATAATGCAAAGGAACATATAAAACGAAGGTGCTTCTTAACATGTCATTTCCTGTCTAGACAAGTAAATTCTCAAAAGAAGAGCGGAGAAAGAAGAAGAAAGATAAATAAATTTCACTGACTTTTTTTAAATGTTGGTAGCTGAAGACATTTCCACAAGGATTGCCAGGATTTATGATAACCATAGCGACAGTGTTTTCATCTGCCAGAGCTTCAACAGCTTCCAGGTCAACCTCCCAACCCTTTTCCGGGAGAAGATCAAAATGACGAAACTCAAGATGACAATATGTTGCACGTGCTTCATAGTATGGAAAACCCGGTTTTGGAAGCAAAATGTTGGCACCAGGATGAGCAAGGACCTGTATCGCAACTTCGATTGCTTGTATGCATCCTAGTGTAAGATAAATATCGTCAGGTGATAACTTGTATGGAAGGTCACGGTTAAGGTAATCTGCGACAGCCCTGGTTAATTAAGACACAAATTGCAATTGACTTAGACAAGAAAATGAAATATAGCCGGAAGTCATGCAGATTGTTCACGACATAAGAGTTTTGATTATTTTCTTAGAATGTTATCTGAGTAAAGAAAAGCCTCATTTTCATTTCAATACATGACGACATTAGGTTTCATGGTTGTTTGAAACCATGAAACAACAGCGGAAAGAAGTTGGTCACAGTTTTTGCAACTTTTGTAAAGCTGCGTTTGCATGCAAAGTTGTGGGTGAGATTCGGGTTTCATTGTGTCTTCTTTAAAATGTAGGTGATTCCACTAACATTGCCCTTTACAGTCATTTTCAAAAGCCTTGGGTCAATGAAATGGACAAAAAGAATTGTCATTTTAACGAGAAACTTGAAGTTTATTTATGTTATTTTCAACAAAGCCAGGAATTTATTAACATAGAAATGTCATCTATGATAATCTAGTGTAATGTGTCTTGTCTCTTATTGCAGCTAGTCACCATCTACAAAGACAACACACTTGAAACAAGGAGACGATAGATACGTACAAAATAAACTTCATTGAGACTTAAAAATGAGCTCAACCGAGGTTAATTGATCTACTATGGTAAATGAAGGAGTTCCTTACGAACCACAAAAATGAAAAAAATATAAATAAATAGTGGGTTAGTTATAAAAAAAGCATAAAAATTTTCCAACCTTTCAATTATAATCTAAACTTTAAAAAATAGCAATTAAATATCAAATTTTTTAAAAAAATTCAATTATAGCCCAAACTTCAAAAAGTGACAATAAAATATTCAAATTTTTAATTTTCTTCAACTCTAGCACGATATTATCTGTTGTTCTCCCTCAGCCCTCAACCATTTGTTTTCTGTTTATTCTTTTAACCCCCAAACTACTATCGCATTACAGCATACTGCACTAGTAAACTCTTTGTTTTTAGTTCGTTCTCTCGATGTTCTTAATATGAGAGCGTCAAAACTGCGTAATATGAAAATAGAGCGTCGAGAGAACAAACTAAAAATGAAGAGAAAAATTGAGACCAAAGCATAACCTCATCGGGGCTGCAGAATCTGATTTAGGTTATTTTTAAATAACGATATCGTTTTAATTATGTGATTGAACGGTATCGTTTCATTAATCTTTATTTGTTGTATTATATTAATAGTTAAAGTTTCTGAAACACATGACAAGTCACGTCAATAAACTTAACAGAAACACTAACATCGGGCTAGAATTAAAAAATTGCAAGTTTTAGTATTTTATTGCTACTTTTTAAAGTTTGGATTAGAATTTTTAAAAAAATGAAAGTTTAGACATTTTATTACTACTTTTTAAAGTTCGGGTATAATTAAAAAATTAACAAAAGATTAGATTTTTTTGGGTAATTAACACATAAATAAATAAACACCCCACTAACTACAATGTATCATCAGGTTATTATTACAAAACAACCCCATGATTTGACATAATCTCACACACATATACACAAAATATCAAAACATCAATCATGTTGTAAAAATCAACTGAATTAGAGCAAATTTGTAGCTAAATAGGACAAAAAAATAGTAATGAATAGACAAATTTTACGTGAAAATTTTCTAAATTAGGGTAAAAACTATGGGCAAGAAAATGAAATTTCACTATAAAATTAAAAGAACAAACTCTCTCTATCTTTACAAAGAGAAACAATAACTCTCTCATTAAATAGGAAAAACACTCTAAACTTTTCTCGAGTGTAAAAGCACCCCTTGGCTAGTCTATGTCCGTTAAACGGACCTTCTCGGGTCATTTTGGACTCTTAAGCTCGATGTATGTCCGTTTAACGGACATCCACTGGACAGCTTAAGGAAATTGTGATTTTTGGCCCTCCTAGAGACAAAATATAATTTTGTGATCTTCATGAAAGTTGTAGATCTAGAATTGTTCTTTCAAATGGTCCAAAAATGAACTCATTAAGACATCTACATTGAAAGTTATGGCGATCGCGCCAAGATAGGTACAAATTGATTGAGGGTATAAATATGTTATATTCTTTTCGGCATAACTCTCTCATCCGCCCTCCAAATGGAGTGATTCTTGAAGCAATGGATTTCTAACATCTTTGGCCATCTCTCCATGAAAAATGGTATCTTTTGGAGTTGTTTTGAGGAAGGTTTCATTAAAGTAAGTGAGGGATTGGTTAGGAGAGCATAATTGGAGTATGTGCACGCTTTAGCTTTTTAAGCATATCATGAGCTATAGAGTTTCGATTGAGATGATTTTTGCTTCAAAGCAAAAAAAAGGCTTGGAGCTACAATTTTCTTTAATTTCTATGAAGAAGTCAAGATGTGATTTTGATGATTGGATAGTGTGGCCTCACCACCCTTATGAGACAACGGCCAAAGAGGGTTCATTAGAATAACCCTATAGGTTTATAAGCTCAAGGTTGATGACTCCGAATGTTGGGCTTCAGAAATGGGGTCAACAGTTGTGATATCAGAGCAAACTCAAGTTTCATGATTTCGCAAGAGTTGGATTCCGGAAACAAGCGAGGTCCAACAAATCCTCTCTGTAAGAGTTACAGAGTTCTCTCAACATGTTTTTTGGATACCACTAAAGGCCGAACACTTATGTCGCTACAATAGTTGAAACGGATCAGTTTTGGGAACAGCTCAAAAGATACGACAAGACAAAGATTAAGTTTTAGAATATGGTACGAATTAAATTTCCACTTCATTATGATTTGTGTTAATCATTTTATAGAATTAAATCGATCTTAGTTTTTGAAAAATCAAATGTTACAAAAAAGTTTCGTGATTATTACGTTGTCGGGATCGGATTTTTACCCGGTTTCCCAATACAATTGTCACCTTTTATGGTTATTTTCACCAACTTTTACTAAGCTAACCCGAAC
>JANIHY010000009.1:5827149-5845089 GCA_027479065.1 Erythroxylum brevipes
TGCAAAGATGTCTATCATGCCCAACTTGCTAATTTGCTCTTCAAATGGTTGTCTGAACAGCCCCTTTGTGAAGACATATACTCTCTGTTTTTTAGTAGGAACAAATGGGATACATATGCTTTCATCTTCCATTTTTTCCTTGATGAAGTGCTTATCAACCTCTATATGCTTTGTCCTTTCATGAAGTACTAGATTGTGTGCAATATTAATGGCTGCCTTATTGTCACAATACAACTTCATGGGAGGCTTAACTTCCAAATGTAACTTAGACATAACTCTTTGAAGCCATAAGACTTCACACACTCCTTGAGCCATAGCCTTGTACTCAGCTTGTGCACTACTCTTAGATACTACATTTTGTTTTTTACTCCTCCATGTTACCATATTCCCCCATAGATAGGTGCAGTAGCTTGATGTTGACCTTCTGTTAGTAATTGAGCCAACATAGTCTGCATTCGTGTAGACTTCTATGCTTCTTTCTTCCTTCTTCTCAAAGAACAATCCCTTATCAGGACATCCCTTTAGATATTTCAAAATTTTGATAACAACCTCCAAGTGTTCTTCATATGGTGAGTGCATAAATTGACTTACTAAGCTCACTGCAAATGCTATATTTCACCTGGTGTGAGATAAGTAAATTAGTTTCCCAACAAGTCTTTAGTACCTTTCTTTGGTTACGGGAACATCATTTTCTGGTCGTCCAAGTTTCTTTCCTGGTTCCATTGGTGTATCACACGATTTATAGTCACTTAAACCTGTCTCTTTTAATAAATCCAAAGTACACTTTCTTTGAGTCACCACAATTCCCTTCTTGGATCGAGCCACTTCCGCGCCAAGAAAATATCTAAGCTACTCCAAGTTTTTTACTTCAAATTCCATTCCGAGCTGAGCTTGTAATTTCTCTATCTCTACTTGATCACTCCTAGTAATTATGATATCATCCACATACACTATTAGGAAAGCGATTTTACCTTCCCCATTCCTTTTAGTAGACAAGATATGATCTGATTGGCCTCGGGAATGCCCTTTACTTGTTACAAATTTGGGCGAATTTGTCAAACCAGGCTCTTGGGGACTGTTATAGTCCATAGAGGGACCTTCTAAGTTTGCACACCTTGTCTCCAAAGACCCAGGAGGTGACTCTATGTACACTTCCTTTTCCAAGTCACCCTTCAAAAAAGCATTCTTTACATTTAGTTGGATTAGAGGCCAGTCTAAGCATGTAGTCACTGATAATAAGATCCTGACAGTGTTCAACTTTGCCATTGGAGAGAATGTCTCAGTATAGTCCACCCCAAATGTTTGAGTGTAACCCTTTGCTACCAACCGAGCCTTAAATTTTTCTATTGACCCATCTGCATTGTATTTAATGGTAAATATCCACTGGCATCCAACCAATTGTTTTCCTCTTGGTAGATCTGTTCTCTTCCACGTGCCATTCTTTTCCAGGGCCTTTAACTCTTCCAAAACCGCCTCCTTCCACTCAGGAACAACTAAAGCATCATGTATATTGTTTGGAATTTCTGCACTGGTTAGTGTGGAAATAAAGGCAAAAAAAAGTTGGAGACAATTTTGCATTAGAGACAAAGTTAGAAGTAGGGTATTGTGTACATGATCTTTTCCCCTCTCTCATTGCAATAGGAAGAAAAATGTCTCCAGGGAGATCATCTATCAACTTAGCACTGCCAATCATCCTCTTCGAAGTCTGTTCCTAGAAAACATATGCGAATAAAAAAATGTAATGGTAAAATTAGAGTCACGGGCTAGTTTGCTCACAGATAGCAGATTACAAGCTAGTTTAGGAACATGAAGGGACAAACTTATGGTAGATATTAGAAGATAGAGCGATTGAACCTTTTCTAGCTATAGCAGAAATTGACCCATTTGCTATACGAATTTTTTCATGTCCAAAACAAGGGTTATAAGTATGAAATAAATCAAAAGAACTGATGATATGGTCATATGCTCCTGAATCAATGATCCAAGGAGCGGAATTGTAGGGAGAGGAACATAACAAGGCACTAACTACTTGTTTGTACAACAGAAGCGTTGGGAGCACTTGAGGAGTTGGATTTGGGTTTCAGCAGCTTTAGGATTTCAAAGGTTGAGTTTTCAATAGTAGATGTAGGATTTCGTTTGCCAAGCATCACAAGCCGTCTACTCTCTTCACGTTGGACTTCAACAAAGACTTCCCTAATGGATGGGAGTGGTTGTCTCCCAATACCTGCCTCTAACCTCATCGAACTCAACATTAAGACCAATCAAGAACTTGAAAATTCATTTATCCTCTACTGTTTTCCGATAATGGTTACAATCATCAGGGGATTTCCATAGATAGTCATTAAATCAGGTATGCTCTGATACCATGCAGAAATATAAGTTGAGCATATGTATATTATTATTCCCTTAATAGTTAATACATCAGTACAAGTATATATAGGAATGCAAAGATTTATTTTAGGAAACTAATTGCTGTACATAATATTCTAATTGATCTAATTTAGGTAAATTTTAGGAGTCATTAACACCTAGGAAATATCTACCCGGATATTTCCCGACACTTATTATTTCCCAATTGTTTGGAATTCTACATTTGTTTCTTCCATAGTGCAGTTGTTACTGGTTGACTGAGTTTGTTGATCTATAAGTATGACAGCATCGTTTATATCATGTGCATTTCTTTCTTTAGGCCTCATGGTTTTAATCGTATTTTTCATGAGTTTGCTACTTGACTTTGTAGGCTTACTGTTTTTGTTTAATGTTGATTATTTTCCTTGGGTATTATGCAGGGGACTTGTGTCACTTAGGTCCTATGCTTTCAGCCAGAGGAGAGGCCATTGTCTCATTGACTAGTGATGATAATTTCATGTTGGAAGATGAAAGAACTGCTGTTAACGAGGTATTGATTACCTTTTTAGTTTTAGTTCTATTTAAGCAAAATGAAGTTGGCTGGAGTTAATGATTAGAAAGAATTTACACTTTAGTATGAGACTTTCTCTGGCTATCTAACAACTTCAGAACAGAAAAGTTCCTACTTTATTTTTGAGAATTGTGAACATAGTTCTTGCCTGTTCATCATTCCATTTATTCTGCCACTAATGATACATGTTAGTAGCTGATGGTTTTACATAGAACACCTAAACGCAGATTTTTAGTTTAATGGTTTAATTTCTTACCTATGGGCTGGGCGGTGCTTTCATTATATGGCAGGAATGTTTATGGTGCCAGAAACTTGACTTGGTTGCATTAGTTCCTGTTCTCCTATTGAATGACCCTCGTGAGGATACTGTATTGACCTTTTGTTGATGTAAGCATAAAGGACTTTTGGTAGTCTTGTCATGACAATTAAGTCTCATTTCAAAATTGGAACTTCAGCCTTTAAATAGAACTTATTCTTTCAGGTTTATATGTGCTCATTTATGGACAATTGTAGCATTTTGTTCTGAACATCTTATTATTGCTAACTAAAGCATGGGCAGCTATACTGAGATATAACGCACTATCACATGAAATGCATGTTCATTTCGCCTAATCTCATTAATGCAATTTCTAATGACCACCTGATGTAATATAGTAGAAGAAATAGAGACAAACATAAACAAAAGAAGAATAAAAAAGTAGAAAGAATGGGAAAGTGCTTTGGATAAGGGAAGAAATAATAACTTGAAGACGGGGACAACGAACCTGAAAAACATGTTATGCTAAAAACTCTTGACTCACATCAACTATCCCAATATCTATAGTATGGAAAAGTAAGCCTAGCAGTACTGGCCATAAATTGAGTATGAAAATTAAAATTAGGAAAAAAACAAACTCAGTTTCCATACTTGGTTCCAATTCCCTACATCAATCCTGCTAAATTTGTTGCTATTCAGGTCCTCCTAAGTCCCTACCTAAACTGACTTTCTAATCTATGAGTCTCTGCTGAAATATTATGATTGACACGTAGTGTGAAATTGATAATAACACAATTACTGATGAAAGTTTAATTCAGCTAATGAGATAGGTGCTTAATGTAACTATCAGCTGAAGTTCATGTTACTTGAATTTAGTAAGATGGAATTAAATTAAAATTAAAGGAAAGAGGCATTGGAAAACAGAGGGACATCAATGAAAGTAAGAGAATGCTGCCTGAGGAAAAGGAGAAAAGTGGATGCTGTCAATGTAGAACTGGGTAGCAAGGACAACATTGGGTTTCACCAGAGAAAGGAATAAACAGGACAAAGATAGGCTGCTTGGAAAGGAACGATAGTTCTGCTGGGGAAGACAGAGACATGCATCATAATAGGTGTTTGCAGGAGAAGTAAGAGATGTTTGGTGGCAGGGTGGGTAGAAGAAAACGCTGTAGAACTATGATGGGTTGCTAGAGAAGGACAAAAGCTTGACAGAAGAAAAGAGTGTAGAGAGAAGATTAAGGATAGTTACGATGGAAATCTGGATTTGATACCATGTCAAAGTAGGATAAATGAGGGAAGATTAGAAGAAAGGGAAAAAAACATTTTAGATGCTTCGACCATGAGGCCAACATCGACAATAGTATAGTTATGTTTTTTAGACTTTTCTATATATACTACAGGAGGTTCCTATTTATATATGGAGATTGTGTCTCATAATAATTATATTCCTGAATAGTTGGATACACATAATATTAAGATATTCTAACAGTAAAAGTATTTGTAATTTGTCTCTGGGATGGAAAATTTTGCAAGAAATTATTATTCAATCTTGTAACTTACGAAGTGACAGAAGGTGCAAGAAAAATGTGAAAACCATTCTATAGTCAAGGTAAATGTTACCTGACGAAAGTGTTCATGCGTTCATGGTTAATCTATGCTATGACAAGGGTCACCTTGCCTGTTCTAGAGATCTACTTTAATATTCCTGCTGATTGGTTGTTTCAGCCATCTTATTTTCCATGTTTCTTTCCTTTTTATTTTTTTGGGGTACGTCCCTTTCTGCAATCAGACATCATTCCTTTCCCTCAATCTACATGCTCTTGCGGAACAACTAGACAAAGTAGATGTATCTAAGAGGCTCTTCATTGAAGCAGATCTGTTGTCAGAGCCGGTAAGCCTTGTATTATATTTCGTTTATGTACATTTGGCTATAGTGCAAAACCATTATTTATAAATTGTTCAGATTCTACAGTAGCTTGTACGATTCTGGATGAAACTTGAATTTTTATAGAGGCTTAATATCAGTATTTGATCCATCTGATCAAAATTTTTAAAGTTATGTGCATAGCATACAGGAATTTATTAGATTACGTTCCAGACAAGGTGCATGGTATTGCTGTCAATTACATCTGAAGAATTTTTTTTACATCTGAAGAAATTTTTTTTCTCCCTTGCTTTAAAGATATGATAATTATACAGAACACTGATGCTGGAGAATTTAGCAACATTTTCCTCTTTTTTATAAATGTGGTCTTCATTGTCACACTTAGAATTCCTGCTTCAGCTCCTCCCCAATATTTTACATGGGATTTTGGGCAATTGGTTAGCTTGATCTTTATAATCTGCAATTTATTAATAGAATTAGGAGGCCTTTGTTACTACATCTGAACACCTGATGCATTTGTATGGTGTCTCTGGCAGAATAGTAACGGATCTAGGCCCACCAGTAGTTTGGAGACTGACCAGTTCAAGACAAATGAAATCGAAAGAACCACAATGCTTTCCGAGGAATTGACTTTTTATAATGTGCCTAAGAATAAAAACCATGCAAAGGGGAAGCCCTCGGTATCTGCTGTTGCTGAATGCTATGGAGTTTCAACTTCACATGATCAAGAATCGCCTGTCCAAAATCGTGTAAAAACTGGTACCAATTCACACCGAGACCATACATCTATTCATGATACAGAACATCCAGTCCGTTTAGACACAAGTTCTAAAGCTGAATCTAAGAAGCTCTTCTCATGTGAGGCAGCGGCTGCGGAGGCAGAATTAGATATGCTTCTTGACTCATTTACTGAAACTAGGTCGCCAGATTCTGCAGGTGTAATACCTGCTCGTTCAACATTTTCGAAAGAAGAATCTCCCAGTGTCCTGCCACATTTTACGAGAAATGTCCATAAGCCATCCACTCGTGCATCCATTCCTACCAATCTGGATGATGAACTCGATGATTTACTTGAAGAAACATCAAGGTTATCAGACCAATATGTTACGCATCAACCCTCCAAAGGGAAGGCTGACCTTCACGAAGTACAGTTTTCCTCCGAGTCTGTTCATGAGTCTAGAGCAGCGCATGATTTTGATTCATGGCTGGACACCATTTGATTGCTGGAAATTAGTCCAGTACTTCTTTGTGCGTAACTTTATGCAAGAATAACATGTAACTTGTTTTTTATGCCTATTGGCTTTGCCTGAGGGTAGCAATCCTTCGCAGAGTTAGGCTACGTTCGTTCTTGTGCGATTAGCCCTTCACGAGTTCAAATGAAAGAATATTGGAAAAACTCGAAAGGTTAACCAAATTTATTCTCCAAAGAGAGATGATTATAGTGGCAGGTTATCTCATTTCTTTATTTTTCTTATTTTTGAGAAAAAAGAGAGAAATAAAAGAGATGAAGTAATTAAAATTCTTATTTGCTTGAATCTTGCTCCTATAAAATCAAATCTAATATATTCATAATTGATAATTGTTATCAAATTTTCTTTTGGGGTTGGTTTATAGGCACAACCTTTGTAACCTTATGTTATACTCATAGATTGGCCAGTTCCTCTATCGATAATTACAGGTTGAAATGGTAGTTATTACAAGCAAGGACTTGGTATCCTTCGCATACGACATAGCATTGCATGATAAGGCGTACTTGCAGGTAAATTTCCAATCATCCCTTAGCCGTCTGGCCCCACTAACAGACAAGTGTCCTTTGTATATGTATAATCCTTTGTTATTCATCAACATCAACCGGAGAGCCTTAGAGAATCCTTGCATGAAAGGTCAGAAGATATGTTGGACTCCTGGTGCTGGTGGTTCCGCTGGTGCATGTTGTTTAAGAGCTGTGTCTTGCCTTAAGGCTTTCGTTGGCATCAAAGTGTTTCCATACTACACTGCTATTTGTTTCAGTTCCAGTCTGATGTCACTCTTGTAAGTATCATCTTGATTCTGCACTTATGACCAAACCTTTGCATGCCATTTTACCTTAGCAAGTAAGCACTCGGGGCCACTAACAGATCATAAGAACCTTCTCATGATTTTCTCTAAGTTTCATGATGTATTGGCTATAAAAATGCGAGCTGACCAGTAAATATGGAGAATAATAATTAATGAGTTAAGGAGTTGAATTTTACCCGCAAAGGATAATGAGCGATTACATCAATTGGAGACTCTCCTTTGAACCTTGTTAACTAGAGGGTCTTTGGATGTAATAGGAATGCCCTATTATGTGATTGGAGGCATGGTAACTTTCAATCCATTGATATTGGAAAGCCAGCTTGCTAATTGTTCTGCCCTTTTAGAGAGGGTAAGTAGACTCTTTTCCTTGTTAATGGAAAGTCAGATGTTCTTGAAGGTCTCCAAAATTGTCATGAAGGCCTCAACTGAACCAGGTTTAGCCATAGAAAAGAACATAAAATCATCAACAAAAGATATATTTACAATACCTAACATTTTGCATTTAGGGTGAAAATTCAATTTGCTTTCTTGAGCAATGACATGGGACGCAACCTTGAAGGTGGAAGAAGACCTTTGTCCTAGATGACCCCTTGATCAATTTCAAGATGGAAGTCCAACTAAAAGACTTCTAACGAAGCCCCTAATGAGGGTTAACCCGATAGAATTAAGTTCGTTGGTACATTAGGAAATTTGTTTGGATTCTTATTTTTCAATTTCTTTGTTTTCTAAAAATTTAATTCCTTACACTTTCTTTTTGTTTACTTTCAAATTTTCAGTTAGGAATTAAGGAAAAGCGAACATATTTTTTAGGAGACTAGTGGAAAAGATAACTGGAGAAAATGTTGAAGTTATAACCAAATAAAAATATTAAAATAAGATAATTGTTGAAATTTTATGTTAAATTCAACCTAAGAAACAACTCGTGTTTCATACTTTGCTTGAAAAACTTGAAAAATGCAAGTAATTTCCTTAGAATTCTACTTTGTTTTCATGCATAATTACCTTGTTTTCTTTTTTTTTTGGTAAATCAGAAAATAAATTAATGAGCAAAAAATATATACAAAAAGTTCACAGACAAAACCTCCAAAGGCTCAACATTCCTGAAACAGTGAAGACCTATGAAAAGGGAAAACACCAGCAATGGGAAAACAACCATAAGTCAAACACTAGGGCTAGTACCTAGATCAGTAAACAAGCATACATGGCCCAAGGAGAAACCTATCCAAACAAGGAAAATTCAGCTGGTAATCAACCAACCGTGGAAAAACTGAGACAACCACTCACAATTGAGGCTCGAAAATGGCTTGAAATCTCCCGCCAAGAAATAGTTGTGTTGCTTCTTGAAGCAAGTAGGGATAGTCCAAAGTTGAACTCTAGAGCAGTAGCCTAAAAAGACACTGAGCAATTAACCTGGAAAAATAAAGTACTAAGCTAAATTACCTCCTCTCGGTATATAGGCTGAGCAGTTCCCTAATGTGGGAGATTACGCCAGACAGCACTCTCTCCTCCACCAAGGCTTCATTCTTGAAGGTTCTAGCATTAAGTTCTTTTCAAATGTGGTAAACGGTTGTGGAGAGCAAAAGAGGAAAGTAAGGGGTGATTGGAACGCTAGGACTAGAGTCTTGTAAGAACCAGGACAGAACAGTGGAAAGATTTATTGTTTTGTTTTTTGTTTTGGTTGTATTTCTAACATAGGATGGGATTTTTAAAGAATTGCTCTGGCATATACTTATGTGTTAGATCATGCCTACTAATATAAAGGTCACCTTGGGACTCAAACTTTAATCGAAGTTGATCGCCAACACCCTTTGCACGGTAGTCTCACTTAGGTCCGCTTAAGCAAGATTTCAGCCTTCAACAACCCTCGAAGTATTTATCTCGCACACTTAAAGAAACAATGCTACGAAAGAAATAAGAAAACAAAGGCAACAAGGAAACAAGAGAGATAAGATAAAACTAGTTATAAACTTTCCCTAAAAAAAATACAAGGAATGTTCTCTCTGACTGAATGAGGAGAGAAAAGATCGAATGAGCTGTATATAGGCACTCTAACTTGGAAGCCAAGTTATATTCAAGATCTCGCTTAAACTGAACTGCCTAAGATCATGCTAAAATCATGTCTATCTCCATCAGATTACATCACGTGGACCAATTGGATGACACCCTACCCAAATAGGACTCTAACTGATAAGATATAATCTACAAGATAACAAAAGGATAGAGTTTACATTCAAATAGGAAACTAGCATCCTTATCCTCGAAGATCTCCACTATCTTCAGATGTTGAGTTCCACTGCAACTCTAACTCCTAGTTGTTGCCACATTATCCAAGATCTCCCCACAATCTCTATCCGTTGATAATGTAGTGTGATCTTGCCGTATTTCACATAGCACACTAGCTTAATCCAATGCTTCCCACAACAAGTCCACTAGTTGTGGTCCATTCATCCGAGTATGGGCTAAGTCCTTAGTCCATCAAGTCCTTAGCCTGAGTTGCATCATTCCCTATAAGGTCTGAGACTTTACCAAAATTCGCACCAAGTCTGATCCCACTTGCCCATTTTTGCCTTAGTGTTTTCGCATGTCTCCCTTATGCGTGAATCTACCTAACCTTCCTCCTAAGGCACATCGTGAAGGTCACTGAGAAGTGCTATGAAGTTTAAAGGTCTAACAAACGACCCCACCAGATGGATTCGACGTTCTCATCAAATTAATCTAAAGGTAGGCATTCACCTGGTCCTCGAATTGCCACAAAGTCATATCTTTCTCCCATGTAGGTTTCGCGATAGGTTTACCTTTCCACTAAATCAAGAACTCGATATGTCAGTTCTTCTTATGTTGACCCATTATTTGATGATCTAGGATCTTCTCCACTTGATCTTCAAACTGTATCCTTACAACTAGTGAAGCTCGCTTCACCTAACTCCTTTTTGGATCTGATGCATCCTTATAGTAAAGCTTGAGAAAACTAATATAAAAAGTAGAGTGTACCTTTAACTGCTTGGGCAATTTCAATCTGTATACCACGTTCCCCACTTTGTGTAGCACTTTAAACGATTCATCACACTTTAGCACTAAACCCCTATAAACTTGCTTACTCGAGATCTTCTTCCAAATCTATGGAGTTAGTTTCAACAAAACTTTATCTCCCATGTCAAATTCTAAAGGTCTACTTCAAAGATCCGCTTGCTTCTTCATCCGTCGAGAAGCTTTTCGAAGACTGTCCCTCGTTTAATCCAACAATTCTTGCTTCTCTAACGCAAACTTATGCATCGTAGTATATTTGCCACTTGTTCTTTGTTGAGCAATCTTTAATGGTATGAGAGGTTATTGTCCTAACATAATCTCAAAGGGACTTTTCTCCTTAGCCAAAGATCTATGCAAGTTATAGTAACATTGTGCAATATCAAGTAAACTCAACTAGTTATGTTGACTTGCACTTACATAATGTCGTAGGTACTCCTCTAACAAACTGTTAATTCTTTTTGTTTGGCCATATATTTATGGGTGATTTGCCATTGAAAACTTCAAATCACAACCCATCATATTAAAAAGGGACGTTTATAATTGGCCTGTAAATTTGGCATCTTGGTCGCTCATAATATCTACTGGAACTCTAAAATACTTGACCACATTCTTGAAGAAAAACTCAGTAGCAACATATGAGGGACAAGTCATAAGAGTTGGCACGAAGATCGCATACTTAGAGAATCTGCCAACCACCACCATGATTGATGCCATGTTGTCTATCTTTAGAAACCCACTAATGAAATCCATTGAAACAGACATCCACGGTCTCTCAGGAACGGATAAGGGTTATAGCAAACTGGCTTTCTTCTTTCTCTCTGAATTATCCAACTGACAAACGAGGCACATCTTGATGTAACATTCCACGTCATTCTCCATCTTTAGCTCCATTGGACTCTTGGGTGACCAGCCCACTGCGATCCATTCGCAATCCACCAAAGCTCAACACATATACTTAACTACTCTTAGTCATCAAAAGCCCATCATTGTCTAGCCAAAACTTATGTGCAATACCTTCCTTGACTAGAGAAATCAACTTATAGTACATTGTGTATAATAGAGTTGCCGACTTAATTTGTACTAACAGGTTGAACTCCATCCTCGTGACTCAATAAGGGCCGCAAATACCTCCTGCCTACTCATGGCATCTGCTACACAGTTGTACCTCCTCGGTTTATGCTCTCACACAAAGTCAGACTCAATAAGAAACTCCTACCACGGAGCTTGTTTTGTGGACAACTTCTTTCAAGTCCTAAAAAATGTGTTAGCGACATTATCCATTTGGATAACAAACCTGGTTCCCAACAAATATACTCGCCATATCTCAAGGCAATGCACCACTGTAAGTATCTCCTTCTCATGTGTCGAGTAACGTTGCTCTGCATTGTTGAGTTTTCGGCTCTCAAATGCTACCAGATGCATCAGTATGTACCTCAAATGGAAGATCGAACACGAAAACTTCAACACATATTCGGTTGAGATAGAGGCTTTAAGTTTCTCGAATGCTTCCTCATATGCACTCGACCAATACCACTCTTGCTTCTTTTTTAGCAAGTTCAACAATGGCGCCACTTTCTTAGAGAACCCCACAATGAACCGTCTATTGTAGTTCGCTAGGTTAAGAAAACTCCGCAATTCTCGTACTGTTGTGGGAGCCTGCCACTCAATTATTGCTTTACCTTTTTTGGATCCATCCTGACCTAACCCTTACTCACCACGTGACCCAAGAATCTAATCTCTAACTGGGAAAACTCGCACTTCTCCATCTTCACGTAGAGCTTGTGCTACTTAGTCTTTCAAACACCCTCCTCAAGTGTTCCACATGTTATATCATGTCAGTGCTATATACCACGATGTTGTCTAAGTATACCACAACAAACTCATCTAAGAAGTCGTACAACACATCATTCATAAGGTTTCAAAATGTAACAGGGGAATTAGTTAATCCAAACGACATAACTAAAAATTCGTAGGATCCATACCGAGTTATGCATGTTGTCTTTTGCTTATCACCCTCAACTATTTGCACTTACCAATACCCACTCTGAAGATTCAACTTAGTGGACACCTTAGCCCTTGACAACCTGTCTATCAAATCCTGAACCAAAGATACTGGATACATGTTTTTGATCGTTACCTTATTTAATGCTCGATAGTCCATACATATCCGAAGTGTACCATTTTGCTTCTTCTGAAATAATACCAAGGCATCGTATGGGGCTTTAGATCGTTGGATGAACCCTACTTCCAACAACTCACCAGGTTGTTCCTGAAGTTCCGTCAATTCTATCGAGGACATCTTATATGGGGCACATGTAGGTGGGATCGCTCTAAGAACCAAGTCGATCCTGTGATCTACCTCACGAAGAAGGGGAAAAGTTTTGGCAACTCTTTTGGCATCACCTCCCGAAACACCCTCAACAAACTTGTAACCACTTCAGGGACTTCTATCATATGGTCTTCGCTAATTTCCCACATGGCAACGAGATAGGCCTCCATGTCTTTCTTCAACCCTTTCTCAATGCTCATGGTCGAAACATGTCCTACTAAAGTTGTAGCATCTATCGTTCCACCACCGAACCTACACCAATCCACGTAGAAGGAATTTTGATTGTTCCATTAAAATCATACTTCCTAAACTTGGATACAACACCACCTTTGCTGCTTTGAGAAAATCAACCCCCAATATCTTCTCGAAATCCTCCAGTAGTATGATAATGAAGTTCATCTTTGCATGTCAACTTCCAATGCTGACTAGAATACTCTAAGCAATTCCTGCAACTGCTTGTGCCTTCCCCGCAGGGGTTGTAATCTTGATTGGGGCCTTAGACACCCTTATGTCCAACTTCCAAACCATTTTTTCTGCTAGGAAACTGTGGGTCGCACCCATATCTACCATTGTGGTCATGTCTTTCTCCCCAACCTGTACACCCACGTACATTAGTCTATTGAAGGACTCACTACTGACTGCATTTAGCAAGGTAATTAGATTTAGTGCCATATCTTTTGAAGATTCATCGTCTTTTTTGACCATTAGGGCATTCAACTTCTCCTTTCTCAGGCATTCTCTAGCAATGTGTTGACCTCCACACAAGTAACAAGCAACCTTGCCCTTCTTTGAGGATGTCTGCTTGCCTTTGCCTTTGAAATCCCCCTTCTTGGATTCTTTCTTCTTCTTCCCCTTGGTCTTCTCCTGTTGGGCATGCCCCACCCTTGGAAGAGTTTGAGGAGCTCTCCTTAGATTTTTTTCCCATTCGAAAATCCACTAAGGCATTAGTTGCCGCGATTGCACCAACCACATCCTTCACTTTTTGCCTTCGTAACTCTACTTGAGCCCACAGTTGTAATCCGGACAGAAAATTGAAGAGCTTATGCTCGTCTAACATATTCTTAATATCCAACATTAGAGAACTAAATGATTTAACATAGTCTTTTACCAATCCATCCTACGTGAGCTTCTTAAAGGCATCTCTCGTGAGCCAAGAAGTATTTTTAGGAAGAAACTGATCCTTGAACTCCTCATTCATCTGCACCCATTTCCACGAGAGTACTACTCGCACTAATCTTCAAAGAGGTCCTCATCCTCCACTAGAGCTTGACATCCCCATCCAAGTATATGGCCATCACATTTACCTTCTTAGTACCAGATACCCAAGTAGCCACAAAGTATTATTCCATATCCTAGAAGAAATTCTCCTTAGTCTCCCGCATGTCTTCAAACACCCTGGGTTCACGTACTTTCACAGATGAAAGTTGTGGTATGGAGCTTTCACCTCGATCGACATCTATCATTACAACAACATGCTTCAGCATAGTGATCTCGAACTAGGCCTCCTTTATGCCTTCAACACTTCTGCCATCTATTGTTGCAACTATTGGATTCGCGCCTCCAACATCTCGAATCAAGTATTGTGAGATACTCTTCCTTCTCTTGAGGAATTGGCCCAATGAGTGCCTCCACCCTAATCACTCGTTTTATCAAGTTGCCTATTACCGTCTTGAAATTTAGCTCTGATACTAGTTGATACAAAGGTCACCTTGGGACTCGAACTTTGACCAAAGTTGATCATTAATACCCTTTGCACAATAGTCTCACTTAGCTCCCCTTAAGCAAGATTTTAGCCTTCAACGACCCTTGAAATGTTTACCTCGCACACTTAAAGAAATAACGCTACAAAAGTAATAAGAAAACAAAGGCAACAAAGAAGTGAAAGAGATATGATAAAACCAATCTTTATAAACTTTCCCTCAAAAGAATACAAGAATGCTCTCTCTAATTGAATGAGTAGAGCAAATCTCGAATAAGCTTTATATAGGCACTATAACTTGGAAGCGAAGTTACATTCAAATTCCACTTAAACTAAACTACCTACGATCATCCTAAGATCACGTCTATCTCTATCAGATTACTTCACATGGACCAACTAGATGACAATCCCATCCAAATAGGACTCTAGCTGAGAAGATTGAATCTATAAGATAATAGAAAGATAAAGTTTACATTCAAATGGAAAAATAACATCCTTATTCTCGAAGATCTCTATATCTTTAGATGTTGAGTTCTACTGCAAATCTAACTCCTAGTTTTCACTACATAATCTAAGATCTCCCCACAATCTCTATCTGCTGATGATGTAGTGTGATCTTGCCATTAGCCCATATAGCACACTGGCCTGATACGATGCTTCCCACAACAAGTCCGTTAGTTATGGTCCATTCATCCAAGCATGGGCCAAGTCCTTAGTCCATCAAGTCTTTAGCCTAGGTCGAGTCAATCTCCACAAGGCCTGAGACTACCAAAATTTGCACCAAGTCTGATCCCACTTGCCCATGTTTGCCTTAGTGTTTTGTACGCCTCCCTTATGCGTGAATCTAGCTAACCTTCCTCCTAAGATGCTTCGTGAAGGTCGCTGAGAAGTGCTCTGAAGTTTAAGGGTCTAACACCTACCATAGAGCAGATGTTGATTAAAACAAACCTTGAGAGAAACTATATAGTAAGGAGGATATTTAAAGAGTAACTTGGCTTGAGACACTAGTATGTCTTAGAAAGAAATCGAAGGATTCGAAGTCTAGGGATCAAGCATGCCAAAGGTTATGCCCTTCTCGAAAGAATAGGAATGATCTATGACCTAAGATATAGTCTTATCTCAGGCCATATCGCAAGCAAACCAAAAGAATTTAAACTATAAAGAATTTAATTTTGGAAAACTTCCAAAGATTTTTCGTATCAAATTATTTTTTGGTCCAAAAAGTGAGGGACAAACACTTGGAGGTACATCAACTCTATAGAGGACAAATTTTGAAGTTATTTTCATCAAAGAAACAAAATTTGAGATCATCAAAATGAATCAAGTTGTTCAAAATGCAAAAATTTCATCTAGAGTTCCTTTCTATCATGATGTCTTTTACTTTGGTTAATATTATGTTAGTTAAAACAATGCTTGCAGGTAATGTTTAATATGTTTAGATAGGGAAACCTTTAGTCATTATCTTTGAATGGATTGATTCAAATATATTTATGGCATGAAATTTGTATCAATACATTAAATTTAATTGTTTTTAACATGAATTTACTCATATTAATGTTTAAATGTGATTATAGCTAGCTTATGGATGATTTAAGAGAACTTGCCAGTGGACCATTGTGTAGATATTAGGAGTAAAATAGGGTAATAGAGATAGAACTATATTATCTCTTAGTTTGAGTGTAAAATCATTCATAGAAGTTCACATAATTTTATTCATTTTAAGGGGTGTATCTTTATAGAGATACTGGTTAACCAACTAGAGAATATATAATTATAGTTTGAGATAATTCAATTTCATATTTTAGGAATTTTTATCGATCTAGATGATAAATCCATTTTAATTTTATTGATCATGATATCAAATTTGAGAGTAGGGAAGTGATTATCTAGGTGTTAATTATCATTGATTTTTATATGATTAACTACTTTTTAATTCTTTTGGTTATCACTTTATCTAGACTTTATTTAATTTTTATTTGTTATCCAATTCCATTAACTATTGTCCATATTAATTCTTTCTCTTTAATGATACGTGTAACTAACTTAGTTTCTATGTAGTTTAGTTGTAACATAAAAGTAAATTTAGTTAAAAATATATCAGAGTAAGTTTTTGGCTCTATTGTTAGGAAAGCAACTGGTGTTTAGAGACTTAATAGCTAATAGTCTAGTCCTTTTATTTGTTTGTTTTTGTTTATATTGTTTAAGTTTAATTTTTTTAATCCTTTGTTCTTTGTTTACTATGATTTCATGTATGATTTTGGTGTATGAAAAGAAGCTAACATTTTATTTCCTTAAAGAAGACCTAAAACCTAAAAAAATACTCTATACCATAATAAGAGAACAAACTATGTAAGAAATCTAAGACTTACAAGATATGAAACATATTATAACATAAGAATAATAGAAAATGGTGGAGTATATGAAATCATCACTTATGAGATGCAATACAATATTACTTTACTATAATAATTGGATAAAAGGCTAAATGTGATTTAAAGGTTTAAACAATATGTTTAGTTTTATAGGTTAGGAGATAAAGATCTTAATGATCCATTGAACACATTATAAGGCTAAGGTCATTCAGATTCTCATTGAGGTGATTAAAGACATTTCCTAGATCTTTGTTCATTGTTGAGCAAGTTTGACTTCTAATAAAACCCCCAATATTTTGAAGTATATAGATTGTAAACTTGTAGTATTAAAGGTGTCGATCCCACAAGGAGTTGAAAAATTAATAAAATGAAAATAAAAATAGAACATAAAAGTAAACATAAGAATATAATTGTTGGAAAATTAATTCGTAAAAATAACATAAAGAAATCAAATTGAACAACACTTAAAATCACAATAGAAGGAATAATACAAGAAAAATTAATCGATTATTACAGAGGAGATTTTTCCTATCATTAATGCTAATCTAATCATTTATTTTTTATTGTGGTGTCAGTTTTAGACTATCGAAGGCGGATTACCCTCTCTTGAGTTATAATCACAAACCCTAATTGAGGTTGAGTACCAAACAAGTAATCTCTCAATTATAATGGCCCTAACCCTAATAAGTTCATAAGCTCTTTAATAAGCAATCAGGTCCTCACACGGGATCTCTCTCCTTATAACTATCGAATATATTAATCAAGTAGTCTATTGAATTGCTTAACTCTCGTTAATCAAACCCAATCATTTTAATTCAGCTCACCCTCTTGGTTAGCTACCAAAATATAAAAAAATCGCAATCAACATAACACCCAAATGCAATAAAATAAAAACGACTATATTAACATTGAATCAAGTTCAAATACCTAAAGAAAATTAGAATATAATGATCAAACCCAAATCCATTAACACATTAATATCTATCTCAAATATTCAAAGAAAAAGAACATAAGATGAATGAAATACACTATTGAGGGGGGATCGAGTTGTGTTGAGAAAAGCAGCAATAGTTGAACTGATTCCTCTTTCCTCTTTCCTCTTCTTCTTCTCTTCTTTTTCTTCTTCTTCTCTCTTCTTGGACCTTTTCAAATGTGGAAGAGTGTGAACCTCCTTTAGGGTTCCATCTCTTTCCTATTTATAGTATTTCTGTTTTGAGCAAGCCTAGGGCTTTTTTAGAGTCTGAAAGGTCTGAAAAGCTCATAAAAAACTTAAATCTAGAAAGTTGTCTGCGTTTGTCTGCGCACATGCCACAATCGTTGTTAGGCCCCGAATTGTTTTTATGATGTCATTAAGCATGACTTATGGTAATTATGTAATTATGCTTTAATTTGAG
>JANIHY010000009.1:6008615-6025366 GCA_027479065.1 Erythroxylum brevipes
AGGGTACCTAATTAATTTTGCAGGGGAAACTGTGATATGGCAGTTAAAGGTAAAAAAAGTGTGTTACACTTTCTACTACTGAAGTTGAGTTTAATGCAGCAATAGAAGCAACTAAGGAGTTTTTGTGGATGAAAAATTTTTGTTAGAACTTGGCTTCAAGCAGGAGTGATACGTGTTGCATTGTGGCAACTAGTTAGATTGCAATATATCTTGGTATGTAATAATTCTTCATTTCACTTTAGGTCAAAACATATTGATGTCAGGTATCATTAGATCTGAGATACAGTGGAGTCTAAGGAGTCTTGAGAAGATTCATACTAATGATAATGGTTCCAATATGTTGACAAAGACGCTACCAAGAGGAAAGCTTGAAACATATAGGTTGATTGTCGGGATAACAATCCGCTCTAACTAGCCAGTCAAATATGTTTAAAGGGGAGATTTATTAGTCAAGCCTCCATATATTACATTTACAGCCTCAATAATTGAAAGAAAAAACAATGGTTTATGTTTGAATTTAATTTGGTTTCTTCCTTCTTTTGCTATGTAAAGAGAGAGGAGAGGATTACATCATTTGTAATGAATGAAAAAACAAGAGAGTGAAGAGAGAAAATAATAATAAGTGGGAGAGAGATTTAAACAATCTTGAATAAGTCCTCAATGGGATGGTCATTTATGGTTCGATCAAGCTCAGACTTTGAAGGCCTACTCTACATCGGTAGTAGTTCGTATCCGACGATCAGAATCGTGATCAAAGTTTTGAGTTTTTGACAATTTGTGATCAAAGTTAGGATTGACTTTTGGGATCTTGAAATTCTAACATTGAGTAGTTTTGATCAAGCTCACAATCATATAGTGAAACATGGTTCAATTACGATAAAACTTTGATAAATGGTAGAGGACAAGTTGATCTTGATATCCAACGGTGGGTTTACTGTTTAGAGAATTTTGGGTGATCTACTCAGGCTATTTTGTAGAATGTGATTCTGGGTAATTTCACAAACTCTTATTGATTTCTTTTGTTATTGTTATTGATCTTGCTGCCAATAATTGTTGTATTCTTGATGTTATTGCTGCTGTCTCTAGTGGGATACTAGAGAGAACTTGTTGTTGTATCCATTATTTGTTGATAGTGGAGATTTTGCCTAGACTTTGTAACTATAGTTTTTAGTCCTCACATCGAGTAGATTTTTCACGTAAATCACGATGTTGATTTTCTTGGGTGTTGCATTAGATTATTTTATTTCCTAATTATTTCTTAAAAGTTTACACAAGTAGGGAGAATTAATTTATATCTTGTTTCATGCATATCACATTGTTATTGTATCAACTAATTGGTGGATCACTTCCGCCGCATGGGTTTCCCCCATCACAAAATATAACCTTTTCAATTATTAGTGGAATTGTTAAGTTAAAACAAATTCTTACAATCTATCATTAATATTTATGTAAATTGTAGTGATGCAAGCCTCATATTGTACCACCTAGTTATAAAACTTAAAATCTGTATAGATTAAATTAAAATTTTCAAAAACTTTTAACCTTAAAACCTAAATCACCCTATAGCCCCACCTAGTGTTGTCAGCTATGCTACGTCTCACACTCTCTCTCTATTGCTAATGTGGTACTAATATGATGTAAACTAGGCACACCAATTGAACTTGGGAGAATAAAAAGAAGGGATGTGAGTAGTTTAATTTGAATGAATGAAAAATATCGAAAATTGAAGGGAAAAAACCAAGAGAACACCATAACAATTGATAAAACCAAGCACTAAAATTGTTAATAAAGCTTTTTAAGGTGTCACTAGCCACACAGACATAAGGGCCAACACAAAACGAAGGAAGTAACTTCAAATTTGTGAAGAAAAAGTCTGAACTTTTATTTCTAAATCACAGACAAAAAATACACCTTATAACCTCAATTTATAGTAGAAAACTCATAATCCTATTAAGAAACAATCAAGACAATATGGAGTTATACCAAAGATTTGAAAAATTAAGGAAACTAATTTTGGAAAGACAAAAAATTGTACTGTTTCTAGTTGTTAGACTTGACATCCCATTAAACAACTAAAATTAATTGTAGAAAATTCCAAAAATTATAAAAATTAATTGAAGACTAAATTTACATGTCTTCTACATGGTCCTAAAATTTCAGGCCCAACAAACAAGGCTTCACTTAGTTTTGGGTCCAAAATTTACAATCACACGTACACAACTAAATATGGCATTATTTGTAAAACTCTAAAGCACATTAATTTCTTTACACGAAATTATAATATAATAGCTTGGAGATAAAATCTACTTGTGCTCTGGCATCACGTCGCTTGACATTTCGCTTCTAGAATAAGAATAATAAGTGAACAGAATTTTTCTTCCATTTGATATGATGCTGACAAATTGGTGTTTCTAAATCCAACAAATTTGTTAAATTATAGTGAAAAGTGATCAACGGTATAACTTTCGAGGAAAGTAAGTATTAAATGATATTAGCTTTTCAAAGGTCCATAATAAAGAATGTGTTTTTGACTAGAAAGAATGGAGGTCGTTACGCCCTACGAAAACGACCATTCTTTTACATATTTTTCTTGGTTCTAGGGTATGCTAACGACCATTCAGAGGCGTCGCTGAATAAAATGGTCAAGGAAATAGGTTTAAAATGTTGAAAATTAGGTGACAAATACAGTAGGATCGACCATTTGCTTGCTTTTAGTACAGAAATCTAACGGAATAAGATCACAAACCAAATCGTCAAATTTATAAGTGAGTCAGAGTTTTGTTTTTAGTAAGGGATTTATTCGATTCGAGTAAAGATTAGTTTAGACGTGAATGGCTAAAACATATCTTCTTATAAGTGAGGCCCTCTTAAAATACTCAAAAATTTTTAAAAAATTTGTAAATGACGAAGCAAATTCAAAGTCTTCCGTGTCGCCTTATTCAAGCGCATTGGCCGCAGAAGAATACATAAAGAACAACAGAAACAAGTTCAGCACCAAAAAAACAGAGCAAACAGCCATCCTCTCTGTTTCTTCTCTAACGCCAGAATGTTACAGCTGCTCTACACAGTAGTGTTCTCCGAAACTGTGATGATCATGGTTCTCCTTTTCGATAATCCTTTTAGAAAGCTCTTGATCATGACTTTGGACCTTGTGAAGCGCGGCAGAGGACCCGTGGTGGTCAAGACTGTGGCCGGAACAGTTTTCGTGGTCCTCATGTCTGATGTTGTCAGTATTGTCGATATCCAGAACCGTACCATGGAGGGAGGCGTTCTCAATCCTACTGACGAGGTGCTCATGTCCAGGAACATGCTTGAAGCCTCTCTTATGGGTGAGTCCATGTTTTGGGGTTTTTTCTTCGTTATGCATCTTTGATTTTCTTCAGCAGCAGTTTCAATGTAGCTAGCCTTTAGTTGGATAATTTTTTAAAAATTGAATCACTAAGGTGGATCCGGTGTCAGGATTCTTGTTGCTTCTCTCGCTGATGATAGATAGACTGCATCATTATATAAGAGAACTTCGCCTACTGAGGAAGACGATGGAGAGTGTTAAGAAACAGGAGGGCGAGAATGGTACGGGAAAGGCCAAAGCTAGGACCCAGGAGATTGCTGATCTCAAGACCATAATAAAGAACTTAGAGGATCAGTGCGAGTCTAAAGATAATGAAGCTAAAACTGCAGAAGCTGAAGTACGAACTCTGCGTAAACAATTTGATGATTTGGTCGTGGAGCATGATCGATTGGTTGAGGAAAATCGACTCACATCAATCGACCAGGGTGAGTCTGCTAAAAAGAACGCGTGAGGTATGATGAATGAAACATATGAGAGGTGAAGAGAGCGAATTGGCGTTGGTGGGTTCTGATTACGTTTAGCAATAGTGATACTATACTATAATCGTTTGTTTTGTTCAACCATATCTGATGATGCATTATAACCGATTAGATCTTTGATCCCAATGGTTTATTGAAAATGCATAGCTCAAAAGCTTACTCACCTGATGTTTGCTGATGACTTGCTGCTTTTGTCTGGAGCTGATGAGTTCTCTGTCAACATTTTTCATGACATACTAAGTAGATTCTCTAGACTAAAAGTTAATACTCACAAGAGTAGCTTCTACTAATCCTTAGATGCTCGAAATCTCGCTAAACTTGCAAGATAACTAGGAATGGAGTTACACACATCTCCCTTTAAATATTTGGGAGTTTCAATTTCTTATGCTAAACTCAAATATGTTGATTGCATTCCTCTCTTAGAGAAATATAAATCTAGAATACTTGATAGGCAAAACAGATTTCTATCTATGATAGCTAAAGTTACTGTAATAATTCCGATTCTACTCAACATACATCTTCGTTGGATCAACCATCTGATTCTTCCTAAAAGGGTGATAAAAAATCTGAACAGAACAATCAAAGCTTTCCTTTGGTTTGGTTCAATGGACAATGCAAAGAAGACAAAAGTAAAGTGGAATGAAGTTACAATTATGAAAAACCATGGAGCTTTGGGCATTATCTCTCCCTCAATCATGCAAAAGGTACTGTTTTGCAAGAAAATATGGAGACTCCGTATAGACAAAATTGTTGTTTGGATCAAGTGGATCCATGAAACATACCTCAACACTCACAATTTCTAGCAGATGCTAATGATCAGGGGTTGTTATTGGGTTCTCACACAGATGTTAAAGCTTTATGAGCTCATTTACCTATGGATTTATCACAAATTGGGAAAGGGAGACAACATATGGTTATGGTATGATAATTGGACTGAATCTAGTCCATTAATTTAGAGGAATGAAATATCACATCTTAGAAGCCAAATCCCTCTCATTGCTAAAGTCTCATCATTCATTACTGAAGGGGGGATGGATTGATAACTGGTACTACTGTTGCCTGCAACCAAATTAAAAAAGAAACTAATTTTAGTTAATACAAATCAATATAGTAGTAAGAAGTAGATATCATTCCCACAAAAAATTTTAACAGTAAAGAGCTTACGAGTTCAAAACTAAAATAAAGTAATAAAAAAGGAGAGGGGTTTGCAATTCACGTAAATTAAGAAAATAGAAATAATAAAAATCTGAATTTATCAAAAGTAATTGGATCTGAAAATTTAATAGAAAAACCTTTGTTTCGGATCATTGATGTTATTACGCTAAAATGGAACCTCGATCTAAAATTTAAGTTCATCAATAAACATTCATTGGGAGATGTTTTCTCTTAAGTGTAAATAACTAGAAATATATATTCTAAGCATTCTTATTAATCAAAAACCTAGATACAATCATAAATTCAATTGAATAATAGCTTTAAGAACCAAGAAACTAATGAACAAGATAATACATGTATGACATGCAATTAATCAAGATGAATATCTTCTTAGATTTTCTAACTCTAACGTAAAGAAGATAATCCTAATTGCAATTTGTGATTAAAAAAACTGAACGTCATATTTTATTAATCTAGCTATTGAACAACAGTTCAATTAAAAAAAGTAATTCAGAAGATACTCAATGTTCATCAACGAAATAAACTTTATTGAAACATCTCACACATAATATATGATAACTTGGTTTCCCTAAACCAAGAAAAGATGTTTAGCTACTCATAATGGAATTGAAAATAAAAGAAATAACAAAGCATATAGTCTCCATCCCTGGTCCTATTCTAAAGAATACAAAAATACTTTAAAAAAATGCAAAAACGTAAACTAAAACTTAAAGAAAAGCTGCAGAAAATTCTAAACTATTCTAACTTAAGGTGGGCTACGTGAACGGTAATGTTTTTCACTTTTAATGCCTCCTGATACTTTCCTTTTTCATCCTCTCTTGTAGATCACATCTCCCACGTGTTTAGATTGTGAATCTCCCACAATATGATCTTAAAAGATTATGAAAATCTAAAATGAATTAGATTTAAATTTGAAAGTAGATCTGCAAATTTTTTCCATCCTTGCACATGCCCATGCTTAGTCACTGAATTTGTTGTCAACTTGGAATTTCAGATTTTCTTCATTTCTTTTGCATCTTTTTGATTCAATTTCATCTTTAAGATGTTGAAAATCATCTGAGAACAATTATGAGACAATTTTATTAATTTTGAATAATAATTTCAACACATTAAAGAGTACAAAATAAACACAAATTGATAACTTAACAAATTCCTCCACACTAAACCTTTGCTCGCCCTCGAGCAAACTTGTCAAACCACTATACTCTATCAATTCATCCTTCATAAGATTAAGTGCACACAATCTATTAACTTGGGCTAGTAAGACTTAAGTTGCAACACATATCATAATCACTTTTCACCAATACAGATAAACAAAGGTATCATAAGAGCTTATAAATTATAAGGACTTTATTATGGGTTATAATGGGGCTAGGTTCAAAGGTATGTTAAAAATGGCAAATGGTTGATCACAAGCATTCACAAAGTACTAAGTAGAAGGAACACTTAAATTAAATTCTGAAATAACCACATAACACAAAAGGACTACCACTACTCATACTAACTAATGCTACTATGCTTTATTTATTATTTTTCTTTTTCTTTTTATTTTTCCTTTTTCTACCTTTTCTTTTCTTTTTTTTATTTCTCTATCCTTTTTATTTTCTTTTCTTTTTTATTTTTTTAGAACTTGATGAATGCTAAAAACAAAGGAGAAAAATAAAAACAAGAAAAATTACTAGCAACAAAATTTAATAAACACACGAGTAGAGGTATCGATAAAGGCATATGAGAATACAATACATAACAAAAGTCCCAAACTACTTAATGTTTTGTTCAACTTGTGATATGGTAAGGCTAATGGAGTTTTTGGGTTTCAATGTAAGGTGATTGATTAAAAAAAAGGTTAAAGGCTAAAAAATGTGTGCAAAGGGAAAGTAATTAGGTGGGTCATTTTTAAGCTAATGGGTTAAAAACAAGGAAGGCCTTAATCATATCTATATCCCATGTAATCAAATAAATTCAAACTGGTTCAATGCAAGTTTTGAAGGCAACATGAATAGAGGAGTATCACACAATTCAAAGAAATAGAATGACATAAAGATGATGTTATTTAGGCTCAAAAATTGCTCACAAGTTTAACTTAAGAATTTACTTCAATTCCACACATTACCTCATCACTCAAGCATCAAAATTTTGACCAAGTTTACAAGATCAACTATTGCAATCAATCAACATGTTTCAATTAGGATTCACTTAGCCCAATTTAATTTTATGCATATATTACAACGATCGTGAAAAAACCGACAAAAATCATACAAAAACAAAAAAATAGTCACACACAGAAACAAAAACTCTAATTCCTACCCCCACACCTAGACCAATATTATCCTCAATGTTAAAGAAGCGTAAATAAAGGAAAATGTTTATAAAAAAACCTCTCTATTATGGAAGTGCCGAAATCATGGTGTTGGCGGATATGGAGGTTGAAATCCTTCATACTCTCAATAGGCCATCAAATTGTGCTTCAAACAGTGCATTTTGCATTCGATCCTACTGAGGCAATCCTCCAAATTGGTTTGGGATTGTTGGTGGATACTTGCTTCAGCTATGGAAACCCAACTCGATGCGAATGATATCGTATTAGGAAAAGTGGTTGGGCTCAGATTCATGAAAGTGGTGTGGCCATGACTAAGATCCATAATTCCCATCCTGCTCAAACAATCTAAATCCAACGGTTTTATACCACAAGCCACATTTATGTCAGTATTATCAAGATCTAACACTTCCAAATTAATTGCCAATTGTGTGATATAGGAACCAAGTATTAAAGGTTTATATTTCTTATGCAATACCGATTAAAATTGTGTTATAAACCAATAACCTAAATTCATAGGAATGTGTCTATCTATGCACCACAGGAAATAGAATTCTACTTTCGACAATGTTCCTGCAGCATCTTTACGACCTGAAAAAATTGTATGCCAAAAGTCGACGTATGATTTTTAAAAAAGGATTTCTAATAAAGGAACTCTTAGAAATACTAGTATTATATGGATTAGTATCAACAAATCATTGACGCCATAATTCCAATGCATTAAAGTCTTCATGATAGTCACATTTAGCATTGATAAACATTTCAGTTTCAATTTCAACATTCAAAACAAATCCTATAGAAACATTGAAGTTAGTAATAGATAACGAAAACTCTTTCCCCATCAACTGAAATTCAACAATCCCTTTCGTGAACACATTAAGCTCTTCATTACAATTAAATTGGAATGTGTTATAGAATTCCCTAGTTAATTCAACATATGAAGGGCAACTAATTCTAGAGAACATACTCCAACTTTTAGTGGTCCATTTGCTTCGGTTTTCGACTTCTATGCCTCTACTTGTTTGGTGTCATGCTGATGGTCCTGGGGTAGCAGCTGAACTTGGTGCTGTTTGCGTTTGGACTACTGTAGGAGGTGTTTTCGTAGTGGAGGTGGGTTGCGTTAGAGTTGGAAGGTCAACAAAAGACCTTATTAGAGTTATTAATCTTCGTGACTCACTTTTTCTCCTTGGCATTGGGTGAATTCTGGGAACTTTAGACTTGCAATTGCACAAGAAAAGAAATGAAAACAAGAAAATCGCAAGTTAGGGTTGGTGGGTTTTCAGTGAAGAAAACAAGAAAATCGCAAGTTAGGGTTGGTGGGTTTTCAGTGAAGAATAGGGTAGGATGTGGGTTAATGTATGGAGATTGTGATTTAGTGTCCAGGAGATGAGTATGGATGTTTGGTATCTGCGATGAAACACAATGTGAGAAAAGCTGAATGAGAGAAGAAGAGGGAAAAGAGAGAGGGAATTAGGGGGTGGCGGGAAGAACAAAAATTTTCATTTTAATAAAAATTTTAAATTAGAAGATAAAAAATTAAAATTGTAGAATTGAAAATATTAAATTAAATTCCTAACTAAACCAAAAAAAATCCTTAAATTGAAAATAAAAAACTACTGAAAAATAAAAAACATAAACAAACTTGAAATATTTACAGGTTCTCCCAAATGTGCTTTTTTAAAGTCTTTAGTTGGACATGTGTCTGTACTTACTTGATTAGAAATAGGTTGGGAGAACCAACTCTATTTCTTCCACTCACTCAACTAAAAAATTCTCATAACATGGCTTCAGGTTGTGTCCATTAACTTTAAATATCTTAGAGGTATCTAAACTTTGAATTTCTACCGCACTATGAGAAAAAAATGTAGTAACAATAAACGGTCCAAGCCAACGAGATCGTAATTTCCTAAGAAATAACTTAAGCTTCGAATGATAAAGAAGAACGTTTTGTCTGATTGAAAATTGTTTCCTAGAAATCATTTTATCATGAAAAGCTTTAGTTTTTGCCTTACAAATTTTTGCATTTTCATACACCTCATTACGAATCTCCTCTAATTCTTTCAATTGCAATTTCCTATTGTGACTAACTTCTGCCTTATCCATATTCAATTGCTTCACAGTCTAATAAGCTCTATGCTCTATTTCTACAGGTAAATGACAAGGCTTACCGAAAACTAACTTATAGGGCAACATGTCTATCGAAGGTTTGTAGGTAGTTTGTTATGCCCACAAAGCATCGTCCAATCATAAGCTCCAATCCTTTCGATTCAGATTCACCACTTTTTCCATTATGGATTTAATCTTCCTGTTGGATACTTCAGCTTGTCCACTTGTCTGCGGATGATAGGCAGTAGAGACTCGGTGTGTGATATCACATCTCTTAATTAAAGCTTCAAAAATCTTATTGCATAAATGGGTTCCTCGATCGTTAATGATAGTATAAGGCATTCCGAACTTGACAAAAATGTTAGATTTAACAAAATCTATAATAGTTTTAGTATCGTCAGATATAGTAGCCTTAGCTTCAACCCATTTTGAAACATAATCCACAGCTAATAAAATGTAGTTCTTACTAAAGGAAGAAGGAAAAGGATCCATAAAGTCTATTCTCCAAATATCAAAAATCTCACATACCAGGATGTTCGTGAGTGACATTTGATTTCCCATTCCCAAGTTACCTGTTCTTTGACAATGATAACAAGACTTGCAAAACATGTAAGAGTTATAAATTAACTTAGGCCAAAACAATCCACTTCTAAATTTTTTTGAGCAATTCTTTTGGGACCAAAGTGTTCCCCACAAATAGATGAATAACAAAAATGTAAAATAGAAGAAATTTCGTCATCTGTGACACATCTCCTACCAATCTGATCAAAATAAAATTTCTAAAGGTGAGACTAATCCCAAATGTAATATTTAGCCTCTCGCTTGATTTTATCTCTCTAAGCTCTAGATAAATCACTAGGTAAAGACTTAGTTACTAAAAAGTTTACTATATCCACATACTATAGAATTACCTATTGAATTACGAAGAGATTCTCATCCAAAAATTTGTCATGAAGAACATCAAATGCGGTACTCAGAGTGATCCTGCTTACGTGATCGGCCACTAAAATTTCAATTCCTTTCTTGTCGTGAATTTCCAAATCAAATTCTTGAAGCAGTAAAATCCATCGAATTAATCTCGGCTTGGCTTCTTTTTTTGTTCACCAAATATTTCAGAGCCGCATAGTCTGAATAGATGATCACCTTCATCCCCAACAAGTATGAACGAAACTTCTCTAATCCAAAGACGACCACTAAAAACTCCTTCTTCGTCGTAGAATAATTTTTTTGGGCATCAATAAGTGTCATGGATGCATAATAAATAATATGAGGTACTTTGTCCACTTTCTGGCCCAGAACGATGCTAACTGCATATTCCAAAGCATTGCACATCAGCTCGAAGGGCATGTCCCATTTCAGTGGCTGAATAATTGACGTTGTAGTGAGTCGCTCCTTGAGTTCATCAAACGCACTTTTGCATGACTCATCAAAATCAAACTTCACATCTTTTTGGAGCAATCTGCAAATGGGTTATGCAATTTTGGAGAATTCCTTGATAAATCGTTGAGAAAATCCTGCTTGACCAAGAAAAGAATGACTGTGCAGGGTAAGATAAAGATCGAATAACATCTATCTTAGCCCTATCGACTTCAATTCCTTTCGAAGAAAAAATAAGACCCAAAATAATGCCTTGATCAACCATGAAATGACATTTTTCATAATTTAAAGCCAAATTAGTTTCAATGTAATGTTTTAGCACTTTTTCAAGATTGACAATGCATGTTTCAAAAGATGCTCTACAGACCATGAAATCATCCATAAAAATTTCCATGCAATTTTCGCAAGATTAGAGAAAATGTTTACCATACGCTGTTGAAATGTTGTGGGTGCGTTACACAATCCAAATGGCATTCTTCGGTAAGCAAAGGTGGTGAATGGACATATGAAGGTGGTTTTCTCTTGATCATTAGGTGCTAAAATTTGGTAGTATCCTGAATAACCATCTAAACAACAATAGTGAGATTTACTTGCAAGTCTTTTAAGTATTTGATCAATAAATGGAAACAGAAAATGATATTTTCTAGTAACCAAATTAAGCTTCCTATAATCTATGCAAACTCTCCAACCATTTTGAACATGTGTTAGTATTAACTCACCATTGCTATTTGTAATCACAATTACCCCAGTTTTTTTGGAACTACCTAGATCGGATTTATCCAATTACTATATCAAATTGTATAAATGATGTCAGTATCAAGAAGCTTCTAAATCTCTTTCTTCACTACTTCCACCATAGGTGGATTTAGACAACGTTGGGGTTGCCTCACCTCCTATGTTTCATCTTCCATCAAAATTTGGTGCATGCAAATAGTGGGACTAATACCTTTTAAATTCGCCACTGCCAAATCGAAAGCTTCTTTATTCTCCTTTAATATGTTAACCAGTTGGCTTTCTTGCACATCCGAAAGTAGATTAGAAATAATAAGAGGCAATAAATCTTGCTCACCTAAAAAGATGTACTTTAAATGACTAGGTAAGCTCTTCAATTACAACATTGGTGGCTTGACTAATAAAGGTAGCAACTTGTTCACACTTTTAGACGTTTCCATGGACGTGAGCTGTTGGAGTAGTAGTTCGGTGGTCTCCACACACAAGGACATCTTTGCTTGATTGCTGAAAAACAATGTTTCTTAGCCATCCTTCCACCATGGTGCATTTTCTTCTTCCAAGATACTCATTTGTCCTCTAAAATCAAATTTTCCTGCACCTATGTGTCAATAAAATCCACAGAGACAAAAGGTTGTTCATCATCCGAAATTTTTAGGGTATTGTATATATTGAACTTAATTAATTAACCATCAAATTCCATTGTAAATATCCATTATGAACATCTATTTTCATTATAGTAGTTTTCGACCTTCTGAATAAAATCGAAGTGGAAGAAAATGTATCATCGGTGCCCATTTGTAAAATATAAAAATCAGCCAAAAAAGTAGATTCCCTACTTGAACCAATATATCTTCTAACACACCATTTGGATAAGCATTTGAACGATCCACTAATTGAATCACTACATTAGTTTTTTTAAGAGGTCCAACATCTAAACATTTACAAACATCATATGGCATGACATTTATGAACGCACCTAAATCTAACATAGCTCTTTCAATCCACAAATTACCAATTTGACATGGGATGGTAAACATACTTAGGACTTGACATTTGGGTGGAAGCTTCTTATTTTGTAAAATTACTGAAACTTTCTCTCCCAATCAAATTTTAATTTCCTCTTTGAAGTGCAAAGCTCCTTAAGGAATATAGTATATCGTGGAATTTGTTTAATTGCATCAAGGAGATGAATATTTACTTGAACTTTTCAAAAAATCTCCCAAATTTCCTTCTCTTGCTCTTCCTTCTTTGCTTTGGCAAATTGACTCAGAAAAAAGAGGTAGAATCACCATCTTTTTTAGCTTGTTTTGTGTCACTTTTGGTTGTGAAGGTTCCTTTTGCATGATTTCTTCCTCTATCTCTCTTTTGGAATTTTTTCGGAAGTGAGTCTTACAATTCCTTACTACTCTGTAATGTGATAGCCTTCACACTTTGTTTGGGATTGATCTCCGGTTGTGCTGGAAAATTTTCAAAAATTCACTCTTCTAATCAATTTAATGCAATTTTCATTTGGCTAATTTGATTTTCGATAGTTCTTTGTTGATTCTCAATATTTTGGATATTTGCTTCAATACTCCACTGAAATGTCAAAGTGTTAGTGTCCAAAGTTTGCACTATATCTTCCAAGGAAGACTTACCTTCGGAATTGCATGTTGTATTTTGATTTTGTCGAGGCATATACAGTTGTCTGTATTGCTGGAAATTCGTGATCGTTTGTTATCTTTGAGGATTCCCATATCTCAAATTTGGGTGATCGCGCTACCTCGGATTGCAGGTGTTGGAAAATGGGTCGTACTTTGACTCGGTCCAGCAAATCCTACCATGGCATTTACTTGTTCTACATTTTTCTCCTATAAACTCGGACATACATTAATAGAAAGTCCTAACATTGAACATATTCCACATACCTTTGCTTCTTCTTTCTTCGTAACCACCAATTATCGCACCAAAGAAGTAAGGTCATTCAATATTTTCTCTAATGTGGTCACATTCACTTCATTCATGCTTTTTGATCCATGCCTAATACATATTCTAAATTGATGAGTGTTGGAAGTCATGTTCGCAATCAATTCCCTTACGACCGCCAACATTTTGTCAACTAAAATACCACTGCTTACAACGTCAATCATACTCCTATCTAAAAACAAAAGTCTTTTGTAGAATTATTGAATCAATAATTGGTCGATTATTTAGTGGCGTGGATAGCTAGCGCAGAGTATCTTGAATCTTTCCAAATACACATAGAGTGTTTCTCCTGTATGTTATCGCATTTTGCAAATTTCCTTTCGAATATTAACTACTCTCGATGCTGGAAAATATTTCTCAAAGAAAAACCTCTTCATTTTAGCCCATGTTTATACGTTTTCTCTGACTAAATAGTACAAACAATCTTGAACATCATCCTTAAGGGAAAATGGAAAAGCTCTTAGCTTAATTTGCTCTTCTATCAAATTCATTGGCTTCATTCCCATGCAAACCACGTCAAATTTCTTCAAGTGTTTATACAGATCCTCTCCCGGTAAAGCCCTGAAAATAGGTAATAAATAAATTATCCTAGATTTTAATTCAAAAGTATTGTTATCATCTGCAATCGGAAAGTTGATGCAGTGGAGCTGTTATATGTTCGTGGACGCGGCTAGTTCTTGAAGGGTATGGTTTGCTGCCATTCTTTCCATTTTTTGCGTTTGTTCTTGATGTTTCATCTATTTATGTAGTCTTTTGGCTATCTTCTCGATCTTAGGATTATACAATATGTAACGTACATAAACCTTCAAAAATTTCTCGACAACGATGCCAAAATTTGATACTGCTGTCGCCTACAACCAAATTAAAAAAGAAACCAACTTCCGTTAATACAAATCAATTTAATAGTGGTAAGTAGATATCGTTCCCACGAGAAATTTTAACAGTAAAGAGTTTACGAGTTCAAAACTAAAATAAAGTAATGAAAAAGGGGGGTTGCAATTCGCATAAATTAAGAAAATAGAAATAACAAAACTCTGAATTTAACAAAAGTGATTGGATCTGAAAATGTAATGGAAAAACCTTGGTTTCGAGTCACTAATGTTATCACGCTAAAACGGATCCTTGATCTAAAGTTTTAGTTCATCAATAAACATTCATTGGGGGATGTTTTCTCTTAAGTGTAAATGACTAGAAACATGTATTCTGAGCCTTCTTATTAATCAACAACTTAAATACGATCGTATGTTCAATTGAATAATAGCTTAAAGAACCAAGAAACCAATGAACAAGATAATACATGTACGACATGCAATTAATCAAGATTAATATCTTCTTATAATTTCCAGCTCTAACTTAAAGAAGATAATCCTAATTGCTACTTGCAATTAACAAAACTTAATGTCATATTTCATTAATCTAGCTATTGAATGAATCAATCCTTAGTTGCGCAGCTAAAAATCAACCATTCAATTAGAAAAAGTAATTCAGAAGATATTCAATGTTCATCAACGAAACAAACTTTATTGAAACATCTCAAACATAATAGATGACAACATGGTTTCCCTAAACTAATAATAGAAGTTTAGCTACTCATAATGGAATTGAAAATAAAAGAAATAATAAAGCATATAGTCTCCATCCCTGGTCCTTTCCTAAAGAATATGAAAATACTTAAAAGAAATGCAGAAACGTAAACTAAGACTCAAATAAAAGCTGCAGAAAATTCTAAACTATTATAACTTAAGGTGGGCTGTGTGAACAGTAACATTTTTCACTTTTAATGCCTCTCGATCCCTTCGTTTTTCATCCTCTCTTACATATCACATCTCCTATGTGTTCAGATTATGAATCTCTATCAATATGATCTTAAAAGATTATGAAAATCTCAAACGAATCATATTTAAATTTGAAAGAAAATCTATAGATTTTTTTCATCCTTGCAAGTGGTCACGCTTAATCACTGAATTTGCTGCCAACCTGGAATTTTGGATTTCCTTCGTTTCTTTTGCATCTTTTTAATTCAATTTCAGCTCTAAGGTGTTGAAAATCATCCGAGAACAATTATAAGACAATTCTATTAATTTTAAATAATAATTTCAACACATTAAAGAGAATTAAATACAAAATAAACATAAATTGATAACTTAACAGTAACTTTAGAGGTTTTGATCATATCCTTCAATACTTCCTAGTGATCAGTAGTAGCTGTAATGAGGATAAGATTGTATGGAAACCTAATACCATGAGGTTAGTCACCAACAAATCCTATTATAGTATCTTCCAAGTTGAACGTTAAGTGGTGCTATGGTCCCAACTTCTTTGGAAGAACAATCTAAGCCCTAGGGTCTCAATGGTCACTTGTTTAGACATAAAAGACCGACTAAGTACCAAGAATAGATGACTTGGTAGTTTTGATCCAACATGTATGTTATGCAAGCTATCGGTTGAAGATAGGAACTACCTTTTCTTCAATTGTGCAAACTCAAAAGCAGTATGGAGCCAAATACTACATAACTTGGAAGCTTACTGCATTTCTTATGAGTGGAATGCAATGCTGAATTGGATCATTCAAATCTCCAAGCAACTAAAGAAGGATGGGTAGTTGTTTAAGGTAGCTTTCATAACTACAACATATAACATATGGAGGGAGCGAAATAGAAGAATTTACTTTAGGGAGGAGATAACAAATTATAAATTGGAAACAAACATTATTAATGAAATTAAAGCTCTTCCCATAGCATATTAGGAAGCAACTAATGAATTGTTAACCACAATGAAGCTAAGATGAAATTTGTAAACTTTTGCTACCATGCTTGACCTATTTGTTTTTTATATTTGACTTAATCTTATGTAATGATGTTTTTAGTGTTTTTTTCCCACGGGGTGAACTCATTGTAATGTTGTAAATAGTTAAACTATAGTTAATGAAAATTACTTCAAATTATATAAAAAAAAACTCATTCTTAATGCCATATCTATTTCATATCTCATTATTATGTGTGTGTGTGTATATATATATATATATTATCTAAATAAAAAAAATCTATTTGATCATTTATTTAACATTAACTTTTATTTTTCTTGAATTACTAATCCTTACCTCTCTCATGTACGCTTAATTAGATACCTACATCTAAATGAGTATTTAGATGTGTTTAAAATTTTCTCAATTTTACAATTAACCTTTGAATGTATATATGATTAGGACATAGTAGAGTTACAATCAAATAAATAACAAAACTTAAGAATA
>JANIHY010000009.1:6032338-6043112 GCA_027479065.1 Erythroxylum brevipes
GCCCCCCAAGGTTTTTATTTTTTTTAATATATATATATAAATATATAAAAAAACAGAATTATTTAAGGGTCACTTATATATTGGGCCCCCTAAAATTTAAAAAAATTAAAATTTGGGCCCTCTTACTTTAATTTTCTGGCTCCGTTACTGATTGGAGGGTTTGGGTTTTAAATTTTTTTTAATTTTTGTAAAACTAAAATAATATGACAGCTTAAGCTTAATACGCAGCCTTAAGTTTTTTATCCTCAAAATATATATATATATAATTAATATGCCACCTTAAGTTTTTTATCCTCTCTCTCTTTATATATATATATATATATAAAAGCTTATCCGGTTTGCTGGTGCAAATTCAGCGCCCAAAACAAAATGACCCATTTTCAACTCCAGGCCGTTGCATGGACCTCTCATCTTCTTCCCCGTCACAGCCCTTTATTGCTTCCAAATTCTCGTCTTTCCTTTAACCGTGAGTTCTCACAGCCTATTGCTTTCTTTACTAATGAATGTAGTTTAATTTGATTCCTTGTATGCATCTAGTTTCAAGACTAGGTGGAATTGCCCACTTACATTTTTGGCGAGGTAGATATGGGGGACTGGCGCTGTCCGCCTCCAAAGTCGAGAGCTCCAATTTGGACATGAAGAAAAAGAGGTTTGAGCTGTCGGGTCTACTTGTGTCATTCAGTTTTGCCTCGTACCCACGTTGTCAATGATCTAAAGATGTTCTTCTAACACTGTCAGGCGAGTAGTGGAACATATATGTCTCCTCAAAGCCAAGGAAGATGTGTATGAGGAGGACGAGATGGGCATGTTGGATCATCTTTATACGTCCCAGTATCAAATGCGTGGCATCGTGGCAGTATCTTTGGGTTCATCTCCTTTTAATTGATCTATTATTGCTGTTCACCACAAAATATAGCTTTTATTTTGTTTGAATTTAGCCCTTACATGATAAACAAATATCAGAATTGTTATTGTTTAAATGTCGAATTTGCATATTGGGAAGAAAATTATTTCACTTTCAGTACTTGGGTACTGGACACCCTGACGGAGCGCAATTGCTCAGGGTTGCGGTCCTCTCTCCTTGAACGATCTTTGTTACGTACTCATGTGTATCTCCTGTTTTCTTCTCCAGGACGTGTCTCCAATGAAGTTGAAGGAAAGTATACACACGCTCTTTGCATGCGGTTTCAACGGAAGGATGATGTTGCAAGATTCTATGATAATCCTTTCTACTTGGAAATTCTAAAGGAGCATGTAATGCCATACTGCCATGTATGCCCTGCCATGTAAACACCTTCTCTAAATGTCTTGAAACTTATATTTCTTTTCTCAACCATGCATACTTGATTTAGGATTTTACCCATTTGCTGCTTACTTAACAACTAAATTTTGATGCGTACATAACAGGAAATAGTTAATGTGGACTTTGAATCTGAAGTAGAAGATGA
This sequence comes from Erythroxylum brevipes, assembly GCA_027479065.1. NCBI lineage: Eukaryota > Viridiplantae > Streptophyta > Magnoliopsida > Malpighiales > Erythroxylaceae > Erythroxylum > Erythroxylum brevipes. The sequence continues at coordinate 6,033,787 of JANIHY010000009.1, forward strand.
TATTCTTTCGATTTTTCGTAAAGGAGAGGTTTGGAACTGTATCTTACCAATATCTGGTTCAGTTATTCTTTCTTGAAGTACGTTTGTGTTAGATATTTCATATATATAATTTCTGGACTCGTATTGTTTATTGAGAACACATGCCAATTACAGTTCCGTCTTATTTATTTTAGTTCGATTGCTGATTAGCGGGAAAAATGTCTGGTGTATGTTCTCCTACTTTAATGGACTTGTGATTTGTTGTGATAGGAATTCAATTATGGTGTCGAATTTGTTCTTCTTATTGCATTCGATGAGAATTCATTTGGTGCACCTGCAGAGGATGCATTAATGTCTTTGGAAAAGTTGGCAATCGACTTTCCATCCTTGATTGTCCAGATTACTAAAGGTGTGTTTCAGTTAGAAATTTATCATCACTGGTTTAGCTTCTTTCTAGTCTTTCTCCCGGAGCATTCTGCTGTGCAAGTATGGAATAGATTTTGATATTTAGCAACTATTGCCTTACAGTTATTTCTTTTCTCTATATTAATGCTTACTCATTAGATCAGGCAAGATTCCCAGCATGAGATTTGTGCTTCTATACTTAGTTATTTGCATATGATTCACAGGGTCAAATTTCAACCTGAGCAGCAAGGAATTCACACATGCTGTAAACATAAGATTTCGATCAAGTGCGTCCTTAATCGCTTTGTAATGCAAAATCAAATTTTTTTTTCATGATGTTATGATTCCATGGGCAACAAATTGTGTCAAACTTGTATTGTGTTATCTCAAAGCCCCATTTACTGCTTCAGGATTTGAACCTTGGTGAAGGAGGTGGCTTATTCCTCCAATTATCACTGAACCAAAGTCATTACAATCAAATCTTACTATACTTCCTTTTAACTACTATTTTTTGGCATAATGTGCAGTGGAGGCATTTGAGATATTTTTTAGCAGCAAGGATTATAGAGATGTAAGGAATTCTATCAGTTTACTTGACAGCACTTTTAACTTTGGTCCCTTTTTTGTTATTAATCATGATTTACCTAACTTGTACCTAAAGTACATTCTAATGGGAATTACATTTGATATCAGTTTCTACGCAGTTTTCCAATTGGGGTTTCTTTGACCTTTTTTTTATTCAAATGTTCCCTAGTTTATCTAAATCAAATTTGAATATTTCCTATCAGTTACGTTTGTGGAATTACTCACTGTTTCATGTTGTTAAATATTTTTAATCAAAATCACTTACGATGCCTTTTGAATTTTTCTCTGTTTCTTTAGTATCAAAAAACTATTGTAATTTTTGTTTTCTACTGAGATTTTCAACTCATCACGTGTTGAGGTTTTATGCCAAATCTACATTAGCTTGAACTTGTTGAAAATATAGGGTTGATATTACAATGGAACTTTCTAGACTTAAAATGTCAATGATAACAAATTATAGTAACAAACAATTCCCAAATCTTGTTGTTACCTCTCTCAATCTCGATGGATGTATTTCATATGATGAACAGTTGAAATCGAGATTATTTGACAATGCAGGTCTGGAGGTTGAAATTTGAGCTGATTACTAGGAAAACAATTTCCCTTCATTTTTCTGTTGATCCGGTCGGCGAGGATCTTATGTAATGGTGGTAATTTGCTTTCTGGTCTATGTTCATGCATGCAATGTCTGATGCATGGCTGGAAAGATAGATGCTTTATATCTTTCCGTGGTTTTGTTTTGGTATCCCACAGAGCAAACTATGGTATCTTGATTTCTAGGACCAAGCTAACAGGTTAGTTTCGCAGTGGTTTTTTGTACCATGATTGAACTTCAAGATCATTCCTGAAATAAATGTATAGTCATTTGTTTATAGTTTCTTTTATTCTGAGCAGCTTCATTGTGTGTGTTAGTCACATATGAATCCCATTTTGTAGTCCCCCTTTGTGATATTTTTGAACGTCTTCAGAGGTTTGGCCAAAATTCCTTGTCAGAGGCTAGGTGAAATATTTCACTTAAATCATTGACATCAAGTGAAATCATAAATCTCAACCCCCTGCATATTCTGCTAAATTCTAACCAGAAGCAAACACTCACTTCTATTTTCTTTTACTCACCATTTTATTTTTGTAATAAATTTGGAGAAACAGGAAAGCCTTTCTTAACTATATATTGTTAAGATTGATATTTGCAATAACCATTTTACAATTGATAATGCAAAAATGGTGAAAATGTTTTGCTCGAAGTGACATCATTGGGATGGAAGGCGTCGTGAGAGGAGACCAAGACAGATTATTGTAATCACACTCCAAGAAACTAAGCTTCCATCTAACCTTTTTATAGATGAAGGGAAAGGGTACAAAATGAAATATGGGCATTATTCTGGGAGTTTTCTCTAAACTGTATTCATGACCTAATGGCATGAGCAAACTACATACAGTAATACATCACATGGACCAGTCTTACACATTGCTACATGATAGTATACCAAGTCTCTTTTACGATAATGTTCCTTTTTTCTCCATCTGCAGAAGGAGTTGCTACAGCATGGGTTTAAGTGCTCACCCAGTAGGAAACTTATAGATGAGTTAATGGAGCTTTCATTGACAAGTTGTGCTTGTCTCTGCCTTTGATATTGCCATTCCACTAATTTATGAGCCCTGCAATCCCTTGGAAAGATGGGATTGTCCAATGATTAGAATGTTGAAGGTTTCCAATAAGGTATTGGTACAGAAGTGGGGTTTTATGGAATTCATAATACCTTGCATGACCTAGCTTGTATCCATTGTCCAGAATTTAGGTAGGGCTGTGCAGCAAAGTCATACTGACAAAAATGCTGGATTAGTTAATGGTGATTCTCATTATAAGAAACTGACTTGTCTTGGAGTGAATACTAATTACCATTCAGCACAAAAAGAAATAACCATATATCTCATTTCTTTATTGTGAAAATATTGTCTTCACGCTTGTAAGGAATGGTATTGTAAATCAGTTTCCAGAAAAAAAAAAAATCTTCCATTAACTTAGGGATTTAAGGAGACTCCAAGTTGGCTTCTGTTGTGAAATTCGAGTTAATCTTTACCAATAATAACAAATTCACCTTGAGTATTATTGCCTAGGTGAATAAAGATTGGAGGAATCACAAACGGTCTCACTTAAAACTCAATCTCCTAAACAGAATTTTCCTAGATAGAATTTTCCTAGACATATAATTTAATAGAACAATAATTTACTATAATTATACATGATAATAGCTATTAAATAGACAAATAAAAGATACTTCAATTAGTTATGCTTACTTTCTCGGACACTATTAAATTGATTTTTCACTATTTTCAGGAAATAATATAAGTGAAATATTACAAAAAAGAGAAGGAAAGACAAATTTTTGGGATGATTTAACTAAGGAGGGGAGGCTCCTTTTATAGTTTTAAAAAACCTCCACCTTTCCCACACATTTTCGATGTTGGATTATGGAATGAGCCAAAATATTTAATCAACCGACAAATCTCCACTTTGACGAATTCCACTTTTCAAGTCTCTCAAGACTCATCTTTAGTAGTATCTTGAAATATGCTTCAAAGCATCCATTTTCAATTTTTAGCAATATTAATCAAGTCCTAATAATGTTAGAATTTGACTGCAGTTACCATCTTCGTCAGCATATCAACAGGATTTTCAGTGGTCTTAATCTTCTGGATTGTTACTCTACCTTCTTTTAGAACTCTCGTATAAAGTGATAATGAACATCGATGTACTTCGTCTTTGCATGATAAACTTGGTTCTTTATTAAATGGGTAACACTTTGACTAAATGTACTTTGACATTCTTTTATCCAATTTTCAATTCATCAAGCAATCTTTGAAGTCAAATTGCTTCCTTCACAGCCTCTGTAGCTGCGATATACTTTGCCTCTGTAGTCAACACAGTAGTTATTGATCGTAAGGTAGACCTCTAACTGACTGGTGTTTTTGCAAGAGTAAACGTATAGCCAGTAGTTTGTCAATGTTTATCTAAATCACCAGTATAGTCAGAATTGCAATATCCAACTACATGTTGACCATCTTGCTTATCATGATGAAATACTAAACCAACATCTACAGTGGTCAGAATGTACCGTAGAATCCATTTTACACCTTGCCAATGCTCCTTACTTGGATCATTCATATACGTGCTCACAACCCCAACTACATGTGAAATGTCAGACCTTGTACACACCATAGCGTACATCAAGCTATCAACTGCATTCACATATGGTACTTTAGTCATGTACTTTTGTTCTACATCTTTCTCTAAAGATAAGGGTGCACTAAGTTTTATACGAGGGGCGACTAGAGTACTAATAGGTTTTGACTTTTCATTTATGCCAAAATGTTGTAGTATCTTTTTCAAATATTGCTTTTGAGTCAAACATAGTCTCCCCAACTTTCTGTCTCTACTTATCTCTGTGTCGAGAATTTTCTTAGCTTCACCCACATCCTTCATTTCAAACTATTAATTCAACTGAATCTTTAATCTCTCAATTTTCCTTTGATTTTTGAAGCTATCAATATATCATCAACATATATAAGAAGATAGATGTAGGATCCATCTTGTTGCTTGCGAAAATACACAAAGTGATCGTATTTGCTTTTTGTGTACTTTTGTCCCAACATAAATGCAACATCCCACTACCATAGGGCACATACCCAAACATTCAAGAATATTCAAGTACATATCTTATGATAATGACGTGTTAGAGCAAAAACAAATCTAACTTACACATAGCATCATCTAACATAATCAGAAGTCATCAAATTTAAAACCATTCATTGCATTTATTCACAAAGTCTACACTGTTTCCATTAGACGAATATTTACAAAAACCTCATACAGGTTCTAGCAAAAACTACAAAATAAAAGCTATAACTCTCTAATGTCAGCTGACAGACCTCTGAGTTTTTTTTTTATATAATTGGATTGGCTAATTTCTAGGTGTGCAATTAGGATTTGATTTGTTTAATAGCTAGATTAGTAAAATATAATGTTCAGTTTTGCTAATTACAAGTGGCAATTAGGATTACCATCATTACATTAGAGTTGGAAATTATAAGAAGAAACTCATCTTGATTAAATGCATGTCATACATGTGTTATCTTGTTAATTGGTTTCTTAGTTCCTAAATCTGTTACTTAATTAAACTTAAGATCGTATCTAAGTTGTTGATTAATAAGAATGTTTAGAATACATGTTTCTATTCATTTACACTTAAGAGAAAACATTGTCGAATGAATGCTTGTTGATGAACTGAATTTTATATCAAGAATCCATTTTAGTGTGATAACATCGATGACCCAAAACCAAGATTTGTCTATTAAATTTTCAAATCCAATTACTTTTGTTAATTTTTTATTTTTTATCATCATTTTCTAAAATTTATGTGAATTAAAACCCACCTTCTTTACTTTATTTTAGTTTTCAAGTCATACAATCTTTGTTATTAAAATTCCTCGTGGGAACAATACCTACTTTCCACTACAACATTTTTTGTATTGATGGAAGTTGGTTTCTTTTTGAATTTGATTGCAGGTGACAGTAGTATCAAAATTTGGCACCGTTGTTGGGGAATTTCTGAACGGTATATGTGTGTTACACAAGTAGACAAAACCACTCAATTGTTATTTGATTTAGAGATCGAGAAGACAAAAAAATTGTTACGAAAATAGACAAAACAATAGTAGCAAGTGTAGAAAATGGAACAGATGGCAGCAAACTGAACTCTTTGAGAACTAGCCGTGCCTATAGATGCTCAACACCCCCACTGTATTAACTTTCCAAAATTAGGTGATAATAATACTTTTGAATTAAAATCTAGGCTGATCCATTTATTACCTATGTTCAGGGGTTTACTGAGAGAAGATTTGTACAAATAATTGAAGGAATTTTATGTGGTTTGCATGGCAATGAAGCCAACGAATGTGAAGGAAGAACATATTAAGTTGAGAGCCTTCTTATTTTCTCTTAAAGATGATGCTCAAGACTAGTTGTACAACTCAACCAGAGAAAACGTGCAAACATGGGCTGAAATAAACAGGCTTTTCTTTGAAAAAATTTTCTAGCATTAAGAGCAGCCAACATTTGGAAAGAAATATTTGGAATTCGACAATATACGGGAGAAAAACTTTACAAGTTTTGAGAAAGATTTAAGAAACTTTGCACTAGCTGTCCCCACCATCAAATAACCTATAACACCCCACTTCCGCAAGACATGTGCCCAAAATCTTGGGTAATATCCGAGTCCGTGCCCCGCGAGGGTGGTATGCCAAAAACACTACAAAATATTTCAAACCATGACAGAATCTACAAACTCAAATTAGAGTTAACTTTTGAAACTCTTAGAGATAGAATTCAACTTTGACTCCTTCATAAAAAATATAACCATACGTCTTTAATTTAATATGAACTTAAAATCATCCCATGTGGATGTCTATAAATCAAGATATGGAAAAAATACAGATGCTTGTTTAGTGAAAACACTGCATCTGTATATTTTCTAGCACTCTTCATCATCACATCATCTTAGTTCCTCTCTCTCTACTGTAAATCTTCAAATTCTCAGATTTTCATGCAATGCTTATTCTTTCATTTTTATCTATTCTTTAACTTCATCTAACTCCTTTTTCTAGTTCAAAAACAATCAACTACAAGTTCATAAAATACTAACTATCAAAATCGAAACTTCAAGCTCTGTCTCTCTATTGTGTTTTCATTTTCCAAAATATTTCATTTCAACAAAAACTTATCATTTCGTCAACTCTATTTCACGACCTCATCAACATCTTCATATAAAGACATTAAACTCATTTCTTACAATGTAAAACCATCTCTAAAAATACTTCACAATTACATGCATAAACAGTACATCAACTTTTACCCATAACAAAATAAATGTATTTCTTCATCATCTTACGTAAACTTCCACATATTCAAACTAGAACAGATTATCTACATATATATCCATCCACAAACATTTTACAACTCCTCTCGGGTATAAAAACCAAAAATCAATTCAAGAAAACTCATCGGATATTCATCAGTTATCAACATTTATGCACGATTACAATTTTCATCCTTGAACCTCCAAAGTCGCCATCGTGCATGTGCATGATCGCGTCATTCACTTAAAAATCATCAATTGCATGATAGTGACTTTCAATTTTTAACCCTATTACCCTAATTTAAACTTCCAAATTCACCATCGTACTTATGCATGACGGTGCACTTTCAATATTCATTCAAAAGTCACTGACGTGCGTAGTTCTTCTTCACCAAAACTTAACTTCTAAACTCCATAACTTTTGATCCTTAACTCCAAAAGTTGCAAACTTTATATCAATGGAAAGCTAAAAGAAAGATCTACAACTTTCATGAAGACAATTTTGTCAAAATTCATCTAGATCATTATAGTTTATTCATGGAAGTTTCAGATCAAATTTAACTCCCTTAACTATTCATTTCCAGTAACTTCTCAGATGACTTCTATTAGCTAAAATCCAATACCTCAATTTTTATTTCTAGTTCTTCTATTTCATTTCATTTAACTCATTCTCTATAACCACAATTCTCAACATATCCCATTACAATTCAATATACCTAGAATGTTAATGAGTGCATGAATAATTATTTTCATGTTTGCAAAAATTCTTCACATGCATGTATGCTAACATTATGCTGAGCATGAAATGCAATTTTTTTCCTAACTCTCACATTGCTATTTTCTTCATTATTGAAATCTAAATTCTAATCCTTAACATGGGGATGGGATGTTACATAATCGACCAGCTATTGATTCAATACTTCTACGAAAGTCTTTTGCTTACGGATAGGAGTATGATTAACATTGCAAGCGGTGGCGCCTTAGTTGATAAAACATTGACAGTCAGGATACGTACTGGGCATGGAACAAAAACCGTGAATGACGTGAATGTGACCACATTGGAGAAAAGATTGGATGCCCTTACTTCCTTGGTGCGACAAATTGTAGTTACAAAGAAGGAAGAAGCAAAGGTATGTGTAATATGTTTGATGTTAGGACACTCTACTGAGACATGTCCAATTTGTAGGAAGAAAACGCAGAGCAGGTGAATGCCATGAGAGGTTTTACTGGACCGAATCAAAAGAAATATGACCCATTTTTAACACCTATAATCTAGGGTGGTGCAATCACCCAAATCTACGTTACGGAATCCTCAAGAGCAATAAGCAACCACAAATTTCCAGCATTGTAAATAACCATTTATGCCTCGACAACATCAAAATACAACATCCAATTCTAAAGGTAAGCCCTCTTTGGAAGATATAGTTCAATCTTTGGCTACTAACACTTTGACGTTTCAGTGGAATACTAAAGAAAATATCCAAAATATTGAAAATAAAATGAGGCAAATGGCAACTTCCATAAATCGATTGGAGGCACAAAATTTTGGAAAATTTCTAGCACAACTGGAGATTAATCCCAAACAAAGTGCGAAGGCTATCATATTGCGAAGTGGTAAGGAATTGTAGGAACCATTTTCGAAAAATTCCAAAAGACAGGTAGAAGAAGAAGCAATGCAAAAGGCACCTGTACAACTAGAAAAAACACAGATAACTCTGTAGAATATGGTGGTTTCGCCTCCTTTTTCGAGTCAATTTTGCCAAAGCAAAGAAAGAAGAGCAAGAGAAGGAAATATGAGAGACTTTCAAAAAAGTTCGGGTAAATATTCCTCCCCTTGATGCAATTAAACAGATTCTATGGTATGCAAAATTCCTTAAGGAATTTTGCACTGTTGGAGTTGTGTAAATATAGTGCCCTGGAAAGCAAGTGTATTTATATTTAACTTAATCTTCTTCAGTTACAATTTTGTAACGAAAATATTTATTATTAATAAAACAAAAGAGTTTGACTTTTATGAGCATTATATATCTAGTCATAAGGCACCAAGATTCTTTTGTAAGTAATATACATATACATAGAGATGTATGGGAAATGTGTATATTATAAGAATCTAAAATAATGGATTCATAGTTGAATAATCAAGTTGATCACCTGATTATGGTTTAGACTGTAGTATTGCGATTTATTTCCATATAAGTAAAGGAGCTTACTTCAAGGGAATGATAAGTTTCATATCATGATAGTAGTCGACTATTGATAATGACACTATTAAATGAATATAGAATCAAGTATGTTTTCAAGAATAAAGTAGGCCGTTACTTTAGTCTTAAAACATACATTTTAGCACTTGCTTATTATGGACCACAATTGTTGGACCCCGCTGCCGGAGCCCAACGTCTGACGTGTGAGAGCGTGGCGGGAAAAACGTGATCGTAATACTTG
>JANIHY010000009.1:6069089-6083082 GCA_027479065.1 Erythroxylum brevipes
AGTAAAATTGAAACAAAGTTCTTAGTATTTTTTTTTGTAAGAATAAATTGTAATTTTATTAATACATACCCCTACAAAAGTATATAAAATACAGTACAAAGGACATGTAAATAATCCATGTAATACTCATGGTTTATACTGTATGTATGGAACAAAAAGTTTTTCCATGAGCAAGATTTTCCGGAGACGAAAAGGTAGAGCAACTTCCGTTGCGAATTGTGCCGAATTACCACCCAATGCTAACTTTGCTAAAAAGTCCGCAAAGCTACTATCCTCTCGATAAACATGAACAATGGATGACGTCGTGACAGAGAGCATACGTCGAATATCTTCAAGCGCTGCTTCGTACCTCTAAGGCCAAAATTCTAAAATATGGTTCAATAGCTGCACAATGCCCATATTATCTGTTTGAAACTGTATTTTCTGGAACCCACAGGCAACACAAAACTGAAGGCCACAAACTATGGCCTCTACTTCCATGGCAAAGCTAACATTTAAGTTACAGTATCGACACTCAGCAAACAAGAAGGAACCATTGGCATAACGTACCACAAATCCCCAACCTGAAAGACCGAGATATCCAAACGATGAGCCATCCATATTTAGAACAACTTCACAATCATCTGAGGGCCTCCAACACAAAGTCACAATCACCGGCTTGCGAGGCAATTGAAAAAATAGTTAAATGAGCAGGATAAATCAAGCATTTTCTGTTGATCTTTTGGAAATAATTTATGAACTCGCACCATAGAGGAAACATGCTGCGTAATTGTAAAAATCAAGGATGAGACTGTTGTGGACTTACCCTCATATACAAACAGCTTACGCATTTTTCACAGCTCCCAAAGGATGAAATAAGGTATGATCGAAATGATCACCGTCCTCACAGTTTCCTCCCTTCCCAAATTAGACCACTCTCGTATAAATAGCCATAGATCAGGTGGGAAGGATAAATGAACATCTAACAGGGCTGCAAAATAACTCCAGAACAGTATAACCGAGGGACACTCATAAAAGATATGTTGCACACTTTTGGTTGCCAAGGAACAAATACTACATCTCGACGGATTAAGAACAAAGCCCAACTTCTTCAATATCTCCGGGAAAGGAAGAATGAAATTGTAAAGACGCCACACAAATATAGAAATCCTCTTTGGCAGAAACTTATTCCAAGCTTGGTGAAGAGAGATATTGATAGGATTACGGGATTGTACCAATTCATAAGCCGAGGAGAAGCTGAATTTTCCGGTAACAGTTGGTCTCCAAATTCGTCGATCAGGGCCATAAGAAAACTGTTGCGAATGGGTATTTATAAATGCTGCGTGATCAGGTTGTAAGAGAGGCACAATGCAGCTCAACAACTCCTCTCGCTGGGAATACAAATCCTGGACAGTGAGCGATGGGAAAGGAAGTTGTTGTACTTGATCAAACGAAAAAAAAGCTCCAAGACTATACCAATTATCTGTCCAGAATTACACCAATCCAGTATGTATATAAACATACTCATGTTCCTGAGCAATCCGATCAACTTTGGCAACTCTCCGCCAATGCGTCCTACGTCTTGCAGTCAGTGATAATGAGGTAACAAATTTAGCCCAAAGACCCACTTGGTTTTTGACCTTCCACCACAGCTTAATCAAATAGGCAACAACAATATCCTCCAATTTTTGGAATCCCAACCCATTCTCATCCACCGGAAATGAGAGACGATCCCATGAACGCCAATTTCGTTTGTTATCTTCAAAATAGCTTCCCCATAAAAACTGTTAGAAAACCTTCTCCATTTTATGTAGGATGGACTTAGAAGGTTCAATAGCAGTGAATACGTGTTGTGGGATTGAGGATAAAACATGCTTGATCAAAATCATCCGAGCTACAGGGGATAACCACTTATTCTTCCAACTACAAACACGTTTCTCAATTACCTTTGCCTCGACTAAATGAATGGATATACGTTCTGTCTTCCTGCCCCGAAACAGTCGACAAACTAGATATTGCAAGGGGAAATAACCTTGGGACATTTGCAGGAGCTGTAGAACATCTCTTCGATGATTGTGAGACACGCCTTCCGATAATAAAAAACAACTTTTATGCTGGTTAACCTTTTGACCCGTGGTTGCTTCATAGTCGACAAGCAAGAGGTTAAGCTGACTTAATGACCGTTTATCACTCCGTATAAAGATAATTAAATCGTCAACAAAGTAGAGATGAGAGACGACTTCCGAGCTAGTAGGCACACCATATGGTAATATCCTGCCTTGCATCACAAATGATTTCATAAAGCAAGTCAAGGCCTTTGATACTAAAATAAACAAGTAGGGGGACAAAGGGTTCCCTTGTTTAATACCTTGGGACAACTGGAAGAAACCCGCTGGACTACCATTCACTAAAACTGAAAACTAGCTGGATTGAAGGTTCCCAATCCCGCCCAAATAAAAAGGTCGACTCCTCTGGGGATATCAACTTTGGTAAAACAATTTTCAACCATTCTGTGACAATCTTTGTGAAAACTTTATTCAGGAAGGTACAAAGACTGATTGGTCTATAATATGAAAAGAATTCACACTAAGCTTTTTCGTAAAAGAGTAATCAACGTACTACTTACGGCACGAGGAACTGGAATTCTTGACATAAATTCAATACATGCATCAAAGAGATCATGACATATGATTTCCCAAAAATTATGATAAAAAGCTCCACAGTATCCATTAACTCTGGTCGCACTAGTGGACGATAAACTCATGACAGCTTGCTTAACCTCCTCCATTGTAACCGATTGCAACAACAAAACATTGTCCTCATCCTCAACAAGCCTCGGGATACAGCTTAATAGTCTAGATGTCGCCTCCTCCTCATCCTCAACTACCTCCTTTAATAAGAGGGATTGAAAAAATCTGACCGCTTCAAGCTCAATGTGTGTCGGGTCTGTCAACCATTGCCCATTACCATCTCTAATCTTATGGATCCCCAATCGCATTCTCTTCTCAGCCAAAGAAGCGTGAAAAAATGACGTGCTAGCATTACCCTCCTTAAGCCATTTCAATCTCATCTTTTGTAGCATAAAATCCTCATATTCTTTAAGTCGTAATAACAGGTCAGCTTTAGATTTGTTTAGCCTCATTAAAACATCATTGGTTGCAGATTCTTCAAACTCCCGTTCCAACTGCATCATAGCTAACTCTGCCGTTTTCAGATTAAGGAAGACATCCCCAAACTTCTCCTTGTTCCAAAGCCATAAACAGGACTTTAGGCGACGAAGCTTTAAGGAAAATCGTAACATACCATGACATGCTATTAGCTGATCCCAATTCAGTTTCACCGTATTTAGGAAGTCATCACGACGTATCCACATCCGCTACAAATGAAATAGGCGTGGACGTGAAACTTGCTCCATGTCGAATTGGCACAACATCGGACTATGATCAGACCTCGTTTGGTTTAAGTTCTGAATTGAAGAGATCGGAAACAAATCTTCCCACTTCAAAGCTACCAATATTCGATCCAACTTCTTCATAACACGACCATTGGATCTATTGCCTACCCAAGTAAATTCAGCACCCTACGTTGGGAGTTCCAAAAGGCTGCAAGAAGCTATGAAGGAATTGAAATCATCCATAGATGCTAGCCCAGGAGAACCAACACCGCTATATTCATCAAGACTTAGGATGACATTAAAATCGGCCCCCAATAACCACGGGACATTAGCATAAGCAGGTCAGAAAGCACATAACTTAGTCCACAATTCAAGACGGTCCCGCCTTGTCGACCTCACATAGACTACAGAGATATAAAAAGCCGTTGACACAGTAGCATGGGTTAATTGCAAGTGCATAACTTGTGTTGGACCACCAAGTAATGTAGCAGAATAAGCATTTGAAAAGAGGGCCCAGATTTTATTAGTGTCCGGAACATAACCAGATGTAAAATGTAACTTCCTCAGTAGTCCATCCAAAAGAACAGGTTGCACCATTGGCTCAATCAAAAAAACCGCAGATAATTTATGCATATCAGTCAGAGATTTTAAACGACGTTGGGAGGCCGTGTTACCCACCCCATGTATATTCCAAATTAGGCTACTAATCATGAATGATTGGCAGAGGAAGTAGCCTTAGGAGCTCTCGCCGATCGACGAAGAGATTCATCATCAAAAGTAACATTATTATTCTTCGATCCCGAAGGGCGACCCCATTTCGGTAGAGTAGTTTCTCCCTCAGACTATACCATCCTGGAAATCTCCACATTTTGTTGACTGGAAACTGTACCAAGCTAGAAATCATCCTGAACCGTAGTTGGCACAGTGCCCTCAGAATTGACTGCAGGAACAACAACAACAGCAGAAGATGCCGGAACTGGTGTAACTAAAACCTTATCAACCGAAGCCATATCGGCAGAAGCCCCATATATAGCAACCGGAGATACATCTGTATCATCAGGTACATTAGCCTGAATGATAGTAACCACATTTGTAGTAGCAGGGCTTGTTTAAGATAACACACCATCAGGGGTTGGGAAATCAGAAAGCTTTTTGCATTCGATAACTTCATCAACCTCTTCGTCATCAACCATTTCAACATCACTGGATTGAGCACAGGGAACAGATGGTACAGGTTGAATAGAATGACCAGTGGCCTCATCAAGCTCAGAAAAAATCTCAAATCGAGAGGACAATTGAAGGCAAGAAGAAGGTGAATCGGTAACAGCAACATCGTTCTGCTCAGGAGACTGCGTCTTATTCAAAGTTCCAGCGGACACCGCTGACTCAAGAAAAGAAACAGTTGTAGGAGTAGAGGTATCAATAGGAGTTGCATCCTTATCTTGCACTAACAGACCAGAAGCAGATGGCACAAGGTCAACACTGTCTTTAGCCTTCCAAACCTGAACGGGAGTTTTTTTTTAAATCAAATCACGACCGGAATCCGTAGCAGCATCAGTAATAGAAGGCTTGTGCTGCTTATGGCGACAATCATCCACCTTATAGCCTACCTTCCGACAGTGAGGACAGTACGAAGGCATATTCTCATACAGCACCAATTGAAAATATGAATTCTCTTCCGTACCTAGTCTCAAGCGAATCGACAAATCCTTTAATAGATCGACTTCAATACACACTCTAGCAATCGAAGGCCTGGAAAGATTTAACGTTGGAACATCAATTTTCAGTGGAACCCCTATCATTGTTGCCATCCAATGAAGATATTTCTCATTAAAGCAATGAATCAGCAGATCCTCAAAAGATACCCAGATTGGAACGACAGAGGATTCATGATCCGGGTGAAAATCCATCGACCATTTAAAGACTCTCATGATATGACTGTCAAACGTCCAAATGGCTCTCAACCAACAGCGTTGGTAATCCTCCTTAAGATCAAAACAAATGAAGACATGTCGGTAGTCGATCATGCCTAGGGTAAAATTACCCTTAAAGCCGATTTTTTCGAACGATGCCCTCAGGAATTCCATCTTCAGCCTACCTTTGGAAAATTTTCCAACCAGCGCCAATTTAAAAGGTGCAGCAAGTTGTTCTTCTTCCCCCTTGGTAAGGAAAAAAATCGGTTCCCCCTTATACATTTTTGGCCGAGACATAATGTTAACCTCAGATGGCTGCGGCTACAAAATCATTCGGGGGGATGGCTTTGCTCCCGTGAGAGCCTGTGCGAAAGAATGCACACCTTCCGGTGGAGGCGTCAGCGTGATGCCGACCATGGAACTCTAATTATAAGAACTCCAATATATATGTGTAGGTTATCGAGTTAATTAATTATATTTTAGTTAATGAATACTAATTTTTATGTGTTTAATAAATTGTAGCAACAAAATACAAAGTTCTTAGTAATATTAACCTAATGTTAATTAAAAACTAGTAAGGAACATGTAATCCCACGGCATAACAATAGATTGAACTTTTTCTAATAGTGATTTTTCTATCATATATTTTAACCATATCATGTCATAAATAATGAAAATATAATTATTCATGTAAAATATTTAAGGTCTTTTTCACACTAAAAAATCTCATCAAGCTTCCACTATATACTACACTCACAAATACATCAAGTAAAGAACATGTAAGTATATACATTTTATTCTTATAAAATAGGTAAACATAATTTAGCATTCACTATGACATATAAGAAAAACCCTTTTCATATGTTAAAAAGATAATAAAAAATTGTAATCATTTTGATGCAATTCATTAGCATGTTTAAAGTTAAATAACTTCACATTTGATGAAGTTAAGAAAATATAGCTCTAAGATCATTCATCATCGACCAGATTTTCTTTTGTTCATATTTAATGATATATGTGAATGTCTTAATGGGCTCCATTAATCAAGCATTTCATTTGTTTAACATGCCTTGTACTTTCATGTGTTTCATTGATTAGTGATTCGTGTGTATCATAAACTTCTTACACCGAAGATAATGTTGTTATTCCTACAATTTTCACATAAATACAAACAATTTATTGTCATAAGTAGGTTAGCTTAAGCCTTCCCTTTACATTTCTCATTAAAATAGGCAGTTACTCTTCCTTCTTTTGCTTAAAGCATCAAATTCAATTTCAAAAGTAAAATTGAAATTATTTGATGCAAGTGTAAGCGTTTTGCATAACCTTTCTTATATATGATTAAATTAATCATCTTGGATATTTTTCCATTAAAAACTTATACTTTTCTTCATGATTTATTTATAGGTGCTACAATATAGGTAATATCATTGCCAAATCTTTTATAAAAACTAGCCAAACTATGAAAGCTTATTACCTTAGTGACATATGTTAATCTTAGTCAATCCCTAAAAACTTTCAATTTCTTCTCATCAACCTCGGTCCCATATACATAAACTAGAAATCTAAGAAACATAATTTTTATCACTCTGACTTTGCTTTTCTAAGGTTTACATGTAGGTTTGCTTTACTAAGAATGTCAATTTCATGCTTTATAAGTTCAATATTCTTATTTAGTCTCTTGCTATACACTAATATATCACTAAATTAATTTATAAAAAAATATTCCTAGTTATGAATATAAAATATGAATCATTAAGCTCTGAAATGTACTAACTGCAGTAGTAAGACAAATGGCACGATTCATTATATACAATTAATATTTGGTTTTTAAGGTTGTTTTACCCTTACAAAATTATATCCTCTAAATATAATAATATCTACTCTCTAAATCAATTTTAGAGAATATATATATTATCCATGCAATTTATAGAGCATAGTATCTTATTTATTTATAGGATCATAATATGTATTGTAGTATTGTTGCTTTCCTTACATTAACATACAATTTCTCTGTCCCGTCATTCTTATATTGTACCAATGCTAGCATTTCACAAGGATTCACACTCTCCTATATATAAACATTAACTAGTCAATTTATCTTTAAAACTCTTTTACTTTTCTCTTTATGATTGCTTTTATAGGTAGGTTTATTAGGTATGGAATCCCCTTGTACTAATTCATTTAATGTTGAATCCCTCTATTCTTTGTCAATCCACTATCAATCTCTTTGAATTTATTTTATAAAAAAAAATTATATTGAAGTGGAAAATTTTCTATAGATGAGTTTGTGGATAAAAGTTATTATAATCTATTCAAATATAGAAATTCAATATTTCAAATCACATTATAATCCTTCTAACTATTCTTTAATCTTTTATAACCAATGTGTAGCTTCATATCCTAGTTCATTACTCTCTTCATTGTAATCACTTATTTTGATAATGTCCTAGCTCTAATGTTGTACTGTCCACCCTTTCTTTCATGTTACTCCATTAGCTTTATCGATTGTGCAAGATCCATCTAATTGCTAGCTCTATACTAATGTTAAGATTGATATTATTGGTTTCAACTATTTCTTTAACAAGGTATATTATGTTATGTAGCCATATATGGCAATCTTAACATTGGTTCTAGAATAACTTGATGTTCTTCTATCTTTAAAAAAGCAATACAAATGCTTAATATTAATTTATATATGGTAATCTCAATTTTATCAAGGAATTTGCTCTTACTTGACCATTTTATAACTCTCATCTAACATTTTGCAAGACGACTAATTTTTTATCTTACCTAGATTTTATTCCATATGATTGAGAATCATAGAAAACTAAAGAATAAGTTTGAATATTTTCAATTTGAAGTTTTTAGAGTTTGTCACTAAGGTTTCTTTTTTTTTTAAAACTTTATCTAGTGCTTTTAGTATGTTTTTGATAGCTAACTATAGGATAAAGGAAGATCATGGAAGATTAGATCTGTACAAAACAAGTTTACACCAATTTAATAGTTGGTTCTTTAAGTTATTGAAAACATGTTTTGTTAGTGAATTTAACTTAATTAAGCGTCATCTAGAATATAATATCAGTATCTCCTAAGGTTGATATTGTAAGGGGTAGAATATTTTATAAAAAGTATAGTCCTCTAAGTTAATAATTCCTTTGATGTCCTATAATGATTTCTTTCAATTTTTCTTGATCTAACATTAAGTGCTTTAGATTTGCTTAATCAAACATTAAGTACTTTAGCTTTTTCTTAATCAAACATTAAGTGCTTTAGTCTTCTCATATCTGGGTCTAAGTCTAAAGAATCAATTGAATTCCAATTAACATACGAGAATTAAGTGTTAAGAACATTCCCTATAATGTGATTTATTTGCATGTTGAATTTTTTCTCAAACCTAACAATTATTTGAAGGTCTACATGAATGAGTTGTTTGGTTTGATTTTACAAAAACTTGTGCTCCTTAAGATGTGAGATTGTTGATGCATGCCTAATACACCATAAATTAAAACTTAACTTTACATAACTAAACTTACAATAGCGGAGAGAAAGGATTGTATTCACGGAGAGTGTGTGACTAAGTTTTGCAATGAACTAATAAATATAATAAGGTTTGGGAGTTTGGATGAATTCAATGATAAAATTAAATAAAACTATATTGTTAAACACAAATTAAATTAAACAACAAAAATTTACTATAAGTAATTAATAGGTTTACGTTTAATTCAAGTTCAGTCTCAACCATCATATGAATATACCTAATTAATTACAATATTGCTCTGTCCTCTCTTTGAAACTATTAACCATGGATAAACAACAAGATCTATTAATCCCAATTTGTTCTTAGATTGTAACAAATTAAAATAAGCTCTTTAATTATGTCTAAGTATTGAACAACCTTTATAAATTTAATGTGGCATTCGTATTAATGATTAGGAAAACATGTTAATCTATGAAATAATCATACATGCTTAGATTATTTAAATTATAAAATGTTATCCCTAATAATGCTCTATCATCCCTAATAATAACAAATACGAATTATAATCTTGATTATGGCAATAAAGCCATACAATAATGATAAAAAAAGGCCCTATCTAAATTATTCATACATAAATCCTAAACTTTAAACATGGAATAACATAATCAACTCCAAAAAAAGAGTCACTAAGATTGATAAATGCCCAAATATGCTCTTTAGTTTTGATATCCCCTTTAAAATGGAAGGAGGAAGGTCAACTGCTCATGGCTCTTCAAAGCATGCATCAAAGGTGAGGAATGCACATCCCTTTGTGCCGCTAATCAGTCACAACTTTAATTTTCCTCTTAATTATTGTTTTATACTTAAAAATAAGGGTGGTATGATTATATTCGATTTACTACAAAGGTGTGCAAGTGACTGTGTATGTTAATTTTCCATAATTATGAAGATACATATATTCAACTAAATAAATGAGTAAGGTATAATACCATATAACTCTTTTTGATAGATAGGTTTCCATAAAGTTATGTAAGTCATGTACACAAGTTAAAATAATGTCTTTTAATTTATACATAATTTTAGACTTACATAGTCCCATTCAAAGTCGTATTAGTCACATACATGGGCATGTAAGCTATATTGTCTCAAATTCTTCCATTTGTTTTGTCCCATTTTCACCTTAACTCGTTTCCTTTCACTCTAGAAAGGAAAATAAGATTAAATATGAGGATAACTAAACCAAGGATGTGAATTTAGCTTATTGTGGTTTCTTTTTTCCTCTAAAACTAAACCAAAATTTAAACCAAGATAAGTATCTTAGATGCAACATAAACATTAATCAGTAAGAATTAAGGAATAAATAGGTAATCAATCAAGTACTTATTAAGTTTTTTATACTTAGCTTTTGGCCATCCTCGGGCAAAAGTAATGACTAAAATTTAAAAAAAAACTTCCTTTTTAACCATATTTCCTAATAATAGATAATCACTAGAAAAGAGGAATAACTTTCATAACCCATAGTAAAAGTTGAACATTAAAGATTTTCTTCATGATTAATTAACAACTATTTCCTTTAAATTTTGAGCAATCTAGGGATAGACTTTGACAGGTGTGTTTAAAAATAAGATAGGTACACTCAAACATCTTTTATGATTAAGACATTCCATGACTTCACATATCTTTTCAGTTGTCCACTTATAAAGATTCACAAGCATAACAAGAATCAAAGTGTTTTTTTAAGGTTACAATAGGGCAAAATGTTAAGGTGAGAAACATTTAGGGCATGTAGTTTAAAAGTCACAATGAAGTAGGAAAAAAACTAAATAAACTATTGAGTGAAAAAATTAACATCTAATTAAATATAGGTATCATCAACTATGATGAATACCAAAACTTTGTTCCAGAAATTAGATTCAAGCCTCAGACTATGAAACAGACTAAGCATAAAGAAGTAGAAGAAATCACCTTGAAGAATCCTGATGGAAAATCCACTATAACCATAAGGAGAGACCATTCAAAGTAACTTCTCTCCTATTTACGTGAAAATCAAGTCATTTATTCGTTACAACTTAAAGAAGAAAGATTAATATGAATTACTTGTAAAACAAATGATTTTTGTCCTTGATAACTTCTTTTCTTATATATATATATATATACTTTTTTTTCTTTTTTCTCAAATACAAAGAAAAAAAGAAACTTCATCAGTACTAGAGTTGATTGATAGGAAGTAAAGATCACATTCCATCAATTATAACCAACCCATAAATATGATCACTAGTAAGATATTTTATAAAGTTAAAGGCTCGTAATGTGGTTAACAAAAAAAAGAAAAGGCTAATAAAGCTTAAAGATGCTTAGCAATAGGAAAAATCATGTCTTTAGGTAAGCTATTTGGCTAATGTAGCTTGCCAAATAAAGAATGCCTATATCTTTTTCATATTAATGCATGTGATAAATCTGTAGTCTTAAATACAAAATTAAAGAAAAGTCAAGAAGTACGTGTTAAGAAGGTCACATATTAAATAAAGACAATAAGACTAATATGGATATGTTAGTATAAGAGGCTTAAAATCTTTGTGGCTTATGTCTATGCATAAATCACTACTCTTCTAAAGGAAAAGCACATTAACAAACCACAAGAGTAAAAATACATACCCAAGTTTTTATTTGTTTTTTAATTATTTTGACTCTCTAATTATAACTATAATGTCCTAGAAGTAATAGATAAAGAGATAACATTTTTAATTAACAATATTCAAAAGGAACTTAAAAAGACACATAAGAAGCAAATTCCCATCCGCCATATCTAAAGCTTACATTGTTCCCAATGTAACATTAAATGGAAGAGATGGAGCATCCAATAAAAACAAAAAAGAAAAGTTGTAAAAGAAATCGAAAAAACTCCCTTTGAGTTGCCTCCTAAGCAGCAAGTTTGTTTCCTACCATTGAATCGACATCTTGCTTTCCTCGTCATGTAATATCATATAGGTCTTCAAAGATCATCACTTCCATATTATCCACTTGAAAGTTTAGAGTAGGACTTCAAGTGACGACCATTCACCTTAAGTATCTTACTTGTTTTCAGACTCTTTATCTCCATTCAGAATCTTTATCTCTACTGAACTATATAGAAAAGCATTAGAAACCATAAAAGGACCGACCTAATGAGAATATAACTTTACTAGAAATAATTTAAATCTAATGAAGTAATTTTGATCAATAATAAAGCTTTTCTTTAACATCATAGTATCGTAGAAAGCTTTCTTTTCCTTATAGATCATTGTGTTCTCATAGGAGTCATTCTGCATCTGTTCTAGCTCTTAAAGTTGCATTTTTTTATAAACTCCTGCAACATTGTAAT
Organism: Erythroxylum brevipes; assembly: GCA_027479065.1. NCBI lineage: Eukaryota > Viridiplantae > Streptophyta > Magnoliopsida > Malpighiales > Erythroxylaceae > Erythroxylum > Erythroxylum brevipes. The sequence goes on from JANIHY010000009.1 coordinate 6,081,218, forward strand.
TTATGTTGCAATAATTGGTAGCCTAATATGTCTTATTTTGTAGCTCCACAGGAATATGACATTGCTTTCTAAACATCAATCTATAAGGAGACAAACCAATTGGTGTTTTATAAACTATGTTATAAGCCTATAGTGCATCTTCCAATCTTAAACCCTAATTTTCCTATTAAGTTGAATTGTTTTCTCTAAGATTGACTTGAATTCTCTATTGGACACCTTAGCATGGCCACTTTTTTAGTGATGGTAGGAAGTGGAAACCTTATGTATGAAATGGTATTTCTTAAGTAAAGCTCCATCACCCTATTACAAAAGTGCATTCTCCTATCACTTATAATGGCTCTTGGCATCCCAAACCTAGAAAACATATTAGACCTGACAAAAAATACAACAACTTTAGCATCATTAGTATTGATAACTTAATTAACTATAAGTAAATATATTAAAACCAAAAAAACAGAGCAAATTGTCCCATGAAATCAATGCCCTAAAAATAAAAAATTTCATTAAAAAGAATGGGAGTTTATGGCATTTGATTTTTATAGGATAAGTTACATATCTATTGGCCCCTATTATATGACTTATAAAAGACATATATATACTTAAACAATAATGGCCAATACAAGCCACTTTCCAAAACCTTATTGGTAGTCATTTTTGCTCCAAAATGCTCTTTATAAGTTTTAGTGTGACATAAGGCCAAAATGAAAAGAGAGTTACTCTTAGGAGCACACCTTCTTATACTTGCTCTACACAATGCCTCTAGAGATAAGGCCTATCCCAAATATAGTACTTAGCTTCACTCTTCAACTAGTCCCTTTAATCCTTTAACAGACATGTACATAACTTATCAGTACCTAGAAAATTTATAATATCTACATAACATGAAGGTGTCAAATTGGCGTAAACATTTTGTTTATCTGGAAATGTTTTCCTCAAAGGGACATCATCTTCATCTAAGACCAATTAGGTGATCAGTACCTATATTCTTTACCCCCTTCTTATCTCTTATTTCTAAATCAAACTCCTCAAGAAGGAGAATCTATATTATTAAAGCTTTGTTTCTTTCTTCGTGAGCAACTACTTCAAAGTTGCATGATTAGAAATAATAATAACTTTTGTAACCAACAAGTATGAACAATTTTTTTAAAGAAAATAAAAACAAATAAAAGCTTGTTTTTTATTGTAGAATAATTCAATTGGGATAAATTCAAAGTTTTTGAAGCATAATAGATGGCATATGTAGCCTTTCCCACTCTTTGTCTTATAATTTCCCCCATTGCATAACCACTTACATCACACATAATATCAAAGGTAAGGGTTCAGTTTAGAGGTCGAATCACTAGTGTGCATGTCAGGTGCTCCTTAAGCTTATCAAATATCTCCTTGCACTTGCTCATGTAAAACTACTTAATTTGTCGTTAACAAGTCAATTTTAAAACTTCCTACACTAAAGGATTAAAAATATTAATACGAAAAAAAAAGATCATCTTAGGGATGTTTCATGCATAAAAAATATTTAATTAAATATCTTCTCCCATCAAATTCCATTATAAGGATGCCCTCATAAGCATCTATCTTAGTTTGGGTAGTGTTAGGGAATGGTCTTCTTAATAAGATAGGTTTGGGCCTAAAGGAAATATCATCATTTAAATATATTAGATAAAAATCTAAAGGAAATATTAATTCACTCACCTGCACTAAGACACCCTTAACCAGTCTATCCGGGTAAGCTGTTGGACCCCGAACTTTAATTGGACGTCAGAATTATTAAATGAGGAATTAGTGATGTTAAATGTTTATTTGGGTAATGTGAATTGGAGAAATTTTAAATGATATTTGGGGGTTAAAGCGTGAAATGGGTTTTT
>JANIHY010000009.1:6083182-6094839 GCA_027479065.1 Erythroxylum brevipes
AAAAAAATATATGAAGCGACTTTAGTTAAGCTGTGATTCGTTCGTTATGAGTTGGGTTCCGGAAACGGGTCCCAACATAAGCATTAGCACAAATAGCTAAAGAAGAATAAACAAAACGAGGCATAACAATGATAGATGTTCCTAAATCTAGCATTGCTATCTTATCTACAGTATTACCAATCTTATGGAAAACATTTAATGTAAGTGGATCCTTACACTTTTATGTTAATTTCTTTTATATATTGTATAAACATTCTCACCTCTCATAATGTTCTTATTACCTTGTGACTTTCTCTTATTGGTAAATTTCTTTTAAAAGACCGCATAAATGTTCTCACCCATCATATCCTTCTCATTACCTCTCAGCTTGTTCTTATTGGCACGTAATTTCTTAAAAAATTTTACATACCTTGGAACCTACTTGACTACATTTAGAAAAAGATACATTTACTTCCAAATTTTGAAAATTTTCCAAGATTCCTTATCCTTTTCCTCCTTTTTTTACATCACTAACCTACATATAAAAGGTGGAGATTAGTCTTAACCATATTAGGAGATTTGGAATTTAACTTTGAACTAAATAAAAGATCTCCTTCTTCTTTTAGCTCCTTCTCAATAGGCTCCTCTTAGGATCCTCAAGCTTCCTACCACTATCAAAGGTTGTCATGTTGATGTTGTTTAGCTTTACTTCAAGTTGAGATGACTATTTTCCTCCACTTTCAGGTTCTAAGCAGTTGATAGTAGTTATCATTTAAATTTGAGATGACCTTGTCGCTTAAATTTGAGATCTTGTCTCCTACTAAAACTATTTTACATCCTGTTGAATTTGGAAAGTATTACTAGTAAGATATTTAACCTTACCTTCCAATGACATACCTAAGTTAGATGAGGAAGCTTACAGTTTAGGTTAAAATAGATATGCACCTTACAACCTATTTAGGAAGTAGTTATGTAACTCTAGTTTGGTTGATCTCTCTAACTTGGGTTATAGGAGTATAGGAATATGGATTGTGCTATTGGGAAAAGTTTCCTCCTACAACATTAACATGTTGCATATTTCCCTAAAATTGGTCAACCATATATCAAATTGTTTGCATTGGAATATCTCCCACAAGCTTTCATCTGTGCTACCTTATAGCAATCTGTCTAACAAAAGATTTTAGTTCATCTAAATGATGCTTAATGGCTGAATTATTTACCTCATTTATTTTACGAATGTCATTGCGAATGCCATATTGTTATAAGTTTGTCAATAAATATTCAATTAAAGTTCTTTCCTACTTGGGAGTTTTTTAACCTAAAGCTCAACCATTTGCTACATATACAGAACTCCTTTCCATAAGAAATAATCCTTTATAGAAATATTAGAGAAGGAGTTCCTTCGTGATACTGTGATTAGGACAGCTGATAAATAACATCTTGAAGCACTCCAATGCTCCTAAAGGGATTATCTATGATGTTGCTCCATTCTACAAATTTCTTTTCTCATGCTTGTTATCTTAAATACTAGAAAATAATTCTTCAAAAATAGCCCTTTCATTTCAGTCCATGTGTTAACACTCATTGCAAACAAATCAAAAGGCAATCTTTTCTCAATGCATTTAGTGAAAATTGAAAAGCTCTTAAAATAATTTTCTCTTGTGTCATGCCCAGAGGTTTTATACTAATAAAAACCACTTCGAATTCCTTAAGTTGCTTATGAGCATCCTCACTTGCAAGATCATGAAATTAAACATGGATCAACTCAGGCTTAAGCTCAAAAGTAGTATGCTCAACAAAATTTAGGAAAGTAATGTATAGAGATCCTAGGTTCAAGTATGGCACAACCAAGTCCCTTAGAGTTCTAGGATTGACTATAGCTTCCTTAAAATCAATTCCTTCTTATATTCCTTGAGTTGTTTTGCTCTCCTTACACAATCTTCACAATGTTCTTTAATTCTCTTGATCAAATTGTAAGGGATCTAGACAAGGAGACCTAGTCACTATCATACACAAACACTAATAAACATAAAACAATGAAGAAATAAATACACAAAATTAATCATAAACAAATATACAAAACACCATTAATATAAAATACAAAAACTAAATCAACTCCGCCAGCTAATAATGTTGCCAAATTAAGATTCTTGTCAAACACATAAAAAAATTAAAACCTAAATATACACAATGATACTTATAGTAATTGTGAGAAAAGGATCACATCCACAAAGAGTGCATGATTAAGTTTTCTAACAAACTAATAAGCACAATAAGGTTGGGGATTTGGATGAATTGAATTGATTCAATTAAATGAAATTAAACTACGAAAGACAAATTAAATCAAAAAATAAAAATTCACAAGAAGTAATCAATAGGTTTAAGTCTAGTTCACAATTCAGTCTCAACCTTCATATGAATATGCATAATCAATTGAAATGTTGATCTTTGTCCTCTTCTTTGAAACTATTAACCTAAGATTATCAACAAAGTTTGTTAAGCCCAATTTTTTGTCATATTGTAACTAATTAAAACAAGTTCTGTAATTAAAATTGACTATTAAACAACCTAGAACAAGATCTCTAGATTTAGTGTGAAAGTTATATTAATGATTAAGAAGACATGTTATTCTAATCAATAATCATGCATGCAAGCTTTTACTAATGAAAAAATTTTAAGTGGACTCGTTGCATTTACACTTATTTATATCTTGCAGCGGATTCAAGTTAGTGTGGAATTAATTTCAATTAGTATTCTGCGAACCGATTTCTTGACAATTTGTTGGATGGACTGCCATTCAAAAATAAATTAAATGCATTAAAGTACACAGATAAATGTTTTTTACCAACTGTGTGACTATTGCGAGGTGACGGTGCAGAAAAGGAGAATATAGAGTTCTTAGGTTCGTAAAGGAACAACGTACAAGAGAATAATTGACGGGGAAACTTGTGAGAGTGATGTGCGTACGAAAGGTCCCAAAAGTGCACGGGTCCAGCTGTAAAGACTTGAAAATTGCTCATATGGATTCATGACATGCCAAGTCCATAAAGGCGAACCCAGTCAGCCGCCTTAATCCTCATCCACGTTGATATATCCCTCTCAACGCCTGGATCACGCATAACTCATTTCAATGAACATTGCCCTCTAACCAACTCAATCCTTGTATTTTCATTCCGCTTTATCAAACCTAGCTTTTTAATATCTATAGAAGGCTTCGTAACTCGTGAGTTCACTTGTGGTGTTCCTTTCAAGCATGGAAAATAATGTGGATGGGATTAAGTCTAAATCCCATATCGTATTGGTCATTGGGAACTCTACGGAAACATCCTCATCCCATTGTGGCTATGTTTTTATTATCAAGGAATCACTATTATCGGTTTTGGCCGGGTTTCATGCTGGTTATTTCAGAATAGGTCTATCTTTGTGCAGCCAAGCATTGCTGTGGAAAATACTAGGAGACTCTGAAGAAGATGGACATCCCCTGCGGCGTGCTTTCCGAGCCTTACCTTCTGCGACTTCTGTTTTTCTTTGGTCACTAGCTCTCTTTACATTAGCCTCACTCTGTCTTCTTTACATGCTTAGATGCTTGTTTCACTTTGAAAAGGTCAAGGCAGAGTTCTTAGATCCCGTAGGAGTTAACTATCTGTTTGCTCCTTGGATTTCCTGGCTTCTTTTGCTTCAGTCATCACCATTTTTCACACCAAAAACGACTTGTTATCTAGCTCTTTGGTGGGCATTTGTTATTCCGGTACTAATTCTAGATGTCAAAATCTACGGGCAGTGGTTCACTAAGGGGAAGAGGTCCTTATCAGCCGTAGGGAACCCGACAAGTCAGCTTTCAGTAATAGGTAACCTAATTGGAGCACAGGCAGCGGCAAAAAATGGATGGGGAGAGATTGCTGTTTTTATGTTTTCACTGGGCATGGCACATTATCTTGTGCTTTTTGTTACTCTCTATCAAAGAATATCAAGGGGCAATTGCTTACCAACAATGCTAAGACCTGCTTTCTTCTTGTTTTTTGCTGCTCCAAGCATGGCAAGCTTGGCTTGGGACTCCATTTCAGGGAGCTTTGATAACTCATCGAAGATGCTCTTCTTTCTCTCCTTGTTCCTCTTCTTCTCTTTGGTAATCTTATACCGTTTTGATTTTCTTCAACTTGAATCACTATAGATGACAAATAAAAATTGTTTTCAGCTTAGTAGTGCTAATAAGCATGTTGCTTTCAGAAGATAACAATTTCACGGATATAAAAACGTGTAAAATAGAAGTCACTCCAAAATGCACTCTCAGCACACATTTGACAACTTTTCTTATTGCTTGGTAAACAGGCTTGTAGGCCAACCCTGTTCAGAAAATCAACGAAAAAGTTCAACGTAGCATGGTGGGCATACTCCTTTCCACTGACAACACTGGCATTGGCCTCCGTAGATTATGCACAAGAGGTGAAGGGCACTCTAGCGCATGGAATAATGCTAGGATTGTCTTCACTCTCAGTTCTGGTATCGGTAGCCCTGATCGTATCAACTGCTCTCAATACTAATACGCTATTCCAGACTGATGCTGTCTTTAACTTCTCGGAATGCGATCATGCTTCAACCACATGAACACTTATGTTGCCATGGTTTTGCGGTATCCCGATCCTCATTTACTAGCCATTGCCAATGTTAAATTCATGTCTAGTGGAAATTGTAAAATCATTATTAAACTTTATTTTTTAATATATACTTTTGTTAGTAAACTATTATTCATGTTGTATGTTGCTCTTCCGGAGTTAAAGTCTACTTTTTTTTTTAAGTAAAAGATTCATTAAAACATAATTAAGGGTCCGGTACAAAAGTAATGACAAATGTAAGATTACATCACAGACAAGTTCATAACAAAAGCAACAAACACCACATGATTGTTATCCAATCAACAACTCTCATTTAGATAAGATCTAAGCTTCATCTTCTTCCCAAGGATGAATTCAAGGATTTCTAAACATGAAACTAATAATTTCCCTTATCAAACAACAAATTATGTGACCTAACTCATGGCTGTTTATTTTTGTATTCTTGAACAATTAGTTGTTTCTTTCCCTCAATATGGTATACACTAAACAAGTTAGAGATAGATTGATAACTTCTCTACCCTATCTTCTGCATAGATTGTCGCCCATGTAAAGGTGATTTGCCATTGTTGATAAGGATAATAAAATCCCAACATATGTTGCATTATACTCCAATTGACTTTAGTGTACTGACATTGGAAAAATAAGTCATTGATAGATTCTAGAAACATATTACAGAGCATGCATAATCCATTCCAAAAAGTTTGTGTTTTGTTTTGAGCCTCATGCTAACAGGAATTTGATGAAAGCAGCCTTAAGGATCCAGGCATTCTTTCAAACTATGTTATACCAATTAACCTTTGGAGATTGAGGTTTTATTGCTCTGAAACAAGATTGATAGGTGAAGTCTCCTATATTGTTTAGCAGCTAATGAAAACTATGAGAGGAATTAGGAGCATAATTTGGTAAGAAAGCCCTAATTTTTTCACTTCCCTTGAATTCCATATACCAAGCATCTTGTTGAATCATGTCCTTAACTCTAGCCTATTGGGAATTCTAGATGCGAATAAAGAGATTTCTACCCTAAGGAATAAAGGACACTGTAGAGTTATCATACTAAAATCAACTAGCACAACCATTGTCAATGTGAATTTTGATAAAGGTATATATAGAACTCCCACCCGCCTTAGCACTTAGATGAAAAACCAGGAGAATTTCAGTTTTTTCATAAATTTGCCAAAAGTTAACATGTTTGATATACCTTTCAATTTTCCATTTAGACCAGAGGGATTCCTTGTTAGTGAATAATCTCCATATTCTTTTAGCTACCATCATCCTCTAACTCGTCTGTAAGGAAATAATGCCCCAACCCCCTTCTTGCTTGCTCTAACATAGATGGTCCCATTTTATTTTAATCCCTTCAAAATGCTCTGCACTTCCTATCCAATAAATTTTTTTGATGCATTTTGTTTACTACTTTATGGTCTTCTTAGGAAGGAACAAATGGGAACTCCAATGAGTGTGAAGACCACTCAAAACAAAAGAAAAAAGAACTAGTCTACCAACGTATGAGAGGGACTTGTTTTGCCAGGAGTTGATTCTCCTTTTATATTTCTCCAATGAAGGTAAATAATCCTGGTATGTAAGCTTCCTAGAAGAAATGGGAACTCCCAAATACTTAAGAAGGTAATTGTTGTGCATTCAAATTAGTTAAAGATCTCAATCTTGCATAGGATTCCACATTAGAAAAAAACATACAACAGACTCCTATCTAAATTCATTTCAAGTCCTGAGCGCTTGCAAAACTCCTTAGTGGAATTGAATGACTGCAACATATATATTCTTATAGTAAATTATAATACCTACTTTAAAGTTTGGACCATATATTTAACCATTTAAAAGATATTCAACCACTAATATTCAATCCATATACAATAAATAGGAATAAAAATTTTATTAATAATAAAATATTATTTAAATATAAATCAAAACATCAATATAATTAAATTAAAATTATGAAATATTTTAGAATAAAAAATTTCTATTTTTCATTAATCATTTTTAATTCATTTTCTAAAGATGATGCAACTATCAATAATAGGAACAATAGAATTCAATATCAATACAAGAGAATTTAGGAGCGTTTTATAGAAAATAGGTTGATTCCAAAATGTAATCAAGAAAACACTCAAAAAAGAAAATGAATCACTACACTACAAAAATCGAATAGATTGACAGTGATAGGATTCTAGGATTGATCCTTACTAATAAGTTAGATAAGATTGATTATTAATAAAAAACCTATCATAAAAGTTACTCTTAATATTCTATCTAGGTTTTTTATTTATTTAAGAGTAATAATCTTCTTCTTTCAATTTCATTAATAAGATGACCCTTTATGTGTATAAAATAGTAAAAAAAAATATAAACACTAATACTAGAGTTCAAAAGGGAAATTATAACTTGAAATAACAAAACATTAAGAAATTAAAAATGACTTTTTATAGTTGTTTTTGGCCAATACTTGTGCCAATTTTGTTTTAGAGCTTTTAGTATATGAATCAAACATGAGTCCAATACCAATTACACGTTGAACTTCTATAACTATTTGGTACTAGAACTCCAATTTGCAAAACCAAGCAAAAGACCATCATCGATTCAATTTTTAGTAAGACGTTGATTATGATATACAACAGTAATCTCTAAATGTTTTTTGGTGCTTGACTTTAACCTTTTTCAAATAATCTAAGCCCCTCCTTATGTCTTCCCCCATGTATATGCTAATTGACAATAAAGAAACCGTTGCCAATTACTGACAAAAATCTTATACTCGGCGGAAAAGTTGCTTGGGAAATTTTTGATTAGCAGCGGTAGCAATATTTGTCCCTAAACTGACAAGAAAATGAATATAAAACGGTATTTAGTGATGATAAATAATTACTGTCGGTAAATAAGACGGGAAATATTGGTAGAAATTTTGAGTTTTTCTTCGGTAAATTCTAAAGCTATAAATCGTCGTCCGTCGTCTGCTTCTGGGCAACATTTTTAAGAATAAAAAAATGATATTGTTTGCTTTTAAACTAAATGACGTCATTTTGTTATCCTTAAAATGTTAATCTGAGACCCCTTCCCCCCACCTTACATTTCCTCCTTCTTCCTCCTCCAGATCTGCTGCTGCATATGGAGCTGCGTGCGTCGCCTGTTATTCTCCTTCATCTTCTCAATGGAGCCAACATGTCTTGTCTGGCCATTGTCATCGTCTTCTTCGGTGGTTTTTTTCAAGGTATTTTTGTGTTCTTCGTGCTCTCCTCTGCTACCAAAATGTGCATCCGTGCTTGATTTTACTACTTGATTTTGAGTTAGTTTCTCATACAAAATGATTTTTGTGTAAATGTTTATGTATGGGATTGAGTTTCTATATAGGCATAAGTTTGTGTTGTATAGCATTGATTTCCTTCAGCTTCATCAAGGTGGATTGTTGATGTTGAAATCACCTGTGAAAATTGTATATATTAGAGTCATAAAAATGAACAACTCAGAGAATGATACTAGTTTTGACAGATTAAGGGTAATATATCCAATAATTTTTTTATGTTTAGCTTTATTTGATGATGTTATTCTTACTTTTATAATTTTAGCTAAATTAAAGCTTGCTTTAGTTCTTGTTTGTTGACTTATCTTTTTAGGCGTCTCAATTTGTTTTCATGAATGATTGATTTAGATTGAATTGTAATAGGAAAACATGCATGAATGGTTGAGATCTTCCCTACTAAATATTGATTAATTGTTTAAGATGATTGATTTTTGAAGAATGAATTATGATCCAATACATGTTATTTGAAATTGTGAGCTTTTAACCTTATAAGCATTCTAATTTTATGCTCCATTTTCTAAATTAAGTGATTGTCACAAAGTTTGATACTTCTACAACCTGGTTTTTTATTCATGTTGAGAATATATCATTGGACTAGATACATAAAAATAATAAGGGAATTTAGGCTATATGGCTGAATTCATGAAAAGTCTTGTAGTTTTGATCTCCTTTAGTTAACAAATTTAAGCCTTAGCCTTCTTTTTCTTGCATATTAACCACAATACAAGCTACATGTATTATTTTTTTGATTTTCCTTATAATTCTGATTCATTAAATGATTATATGAGCATGTTTGCAAGAGATCCCAAATATCATTGTATGAATTATTGCGAAGCGATTCAAGTTGCATATGTGAATGTTCTTAGCATAATTTGAGAGTATTTAACTTGTATTTTGAGTATTTTTATATGCTTTGGTACTTAGTGTAGTTAGTCCCAGTAAGTACCTAATTATTAATCTAATTTACCCTTTGAAAACCACCCCTATGAGTGAAAATGATGTTAGAATCTACTTTTCCTATAAGTTACAACTAGCTTTTCACTGTGCATAATGAAATCTTATTTTTCTTCCCATTCTATATTATAAAAACACTTCCAATTGTAAGACAACTTCTTGATGTTATTTCCTTTAGCTTCTTGAGACCATGCTTGTAATGTTATCACGTTTTGCACTATGTATAAAAGTATAGATCCATGAACTTCTTAGAAAGCCCTCACTGTTTTCACAAACTCCATATCCTTTAATTTCCAAGAAACAATATAATATGGTCAATTAAATTACTGGGCTCTAGTTTAGAAAGCCTTTCTTGAACTTGACCTGTTAATATCATTATCAACGAACCACGAACCATTATCCAGATAATAACATTTTATGGTATTTACATAAAATCCAACTTGAGGGAGATGATGATGTCAAGGAATAATATGCCAGAGTGCAGGAGGCAATATTTGTGTAGTGATTGTTATTATTTTTATTAATAAATAATAAGTTTTAAAAACTACAGTAGACCGATCAGTTTAACTATGATAATTATACACTAGGCAATTCTTTAATATATAAATCTATAACATAATTGTATATATGTATCACTAGTTAACTAATTAATTAGTTTTATATAAACGATATAGAAATTTTTTACATTTCCTTCTTCAATCAAAGTTTTTCATCCTTTGTGCCACTAGTCTTTTATTTCAATTAGTTTGGCTTAATATTTCAATTTTTTAATGCTTTTGCTATATATTTTATTATGGAAATCAATTTTCTTTTCTCCTTAGGCATCCATTTCAAAATAATTTTTATTTCCTCTAACGTCATCAATAAAAAATTTAGAAAAGAACTTGATAAGTTTGAAATTTCTTATAATTCTTTAATTTTTGGGTGAATTATAGGATTATTAATATACATATATATGTATTTAAAATAGAAATTAAGGAAATAGATTCTGTATTTAACCCTTTTGTTATTTATGTTTTGATCTATGAAGTTTTGCTAATTTCGTCATTTTAGGTTGTTCGATCTATTTCTTGGTTTTGTTTCATTAACCATTACATGACTTTGTTAATTGGCATCACCAATTTCTTATCATCTTTGTTTGATTTTGTTTCCTCACATTATATTAATCTTACGATGGTTCTTAATGAAGCTTCTAAAACCCCAAAAAAGTTAATCTTCTCTTATACTCTAATTTAGAAATTGACTTATTGAAACATTGATATTGTTTCCTTTATTATAAATATCCATTGAACATGGAATTTTCATCACTTTGTAGGTTCAACATATAGATATAATGTTTCCTACACCCTTACTAAAACTTAAAGTCATAGTAATAGAATTATTATTCTCCTTTATTTTTTGTCTAAGTGAAATTTCTTTATATAAATTTATATGCATCTACTTTATTAATATAAAATTTTTAGTATCTCTAGTATAAGTTTCATGGTTCTTCACCATTATCCCTTCTTCTAGGCTTCTTCTTGTGAAAAGGAGGTAATATGAGCTACAATTTTTTGTCTTTGGTCAAAATTATTCATGTTTTCTAAACTATGCTCAATAAGTTTTATATGATTGTTTTAATATATCCTACTTTCTAAACTATTAACAAATTTGTTTTTGGTTGTAGGAACTCATTTGTTGGCAGTATTTCTATTTCGAACGAGATTGAAGAGAAGTTTTAGCAAATATTCACATGACATTTATTTCCTCAACAATGAATTTGCACACATTTTAATCGAATTTGTATCAATTTCTATATTTTTCATTATAGCTTCGTCATCTTCTTCTTTCACGTACTTCAACATGATCCTTCTGCGTGTCAATTGAGGTAAGTTAATTTGTTTTTTACTATGTTTTTTAAACTTAGTTTAATTTGGTTATTTGTTTACGGTTTGAACTTCGCATCTGAACGTATTACATGGCTGATTTAATTTGGGTTGCACAATCTAAAACTTGTTTGTGGCATGAACTTTGGTTTATTAATGAATTAATATAGGATGAGTTTGACTTATATTATTGCTCCAACTACCTTAATTATGTGAATCCGTTATTTCATTGATTCTCTATGAAATGATTATGTTTTGTTTACTTTTCATGTGCACATTTTTACATGGCTTTTTAAAAAATTATATATGTTAAACTAATTTATTAAAATAAGTATTCATATTTTTACAAATACGTATTATATTAGGCACTAGTACATATTAAATATCCATTAAATATCAACATTAATTTTCTTCTAACATATATGATTACAAACATATATGTTCGATCCTCAGTTTAAAAATATTTTAGATCTCAACCCATAAACCTTAACCCATAACTCGTGATGGAATTCCCGTGAGGCTTATCGATAAAAAATATTAGGAGCCTAAGAGTTAGAAGAAATTGTTATGTTGATTCACAAGTCTTATCTTAGATGTTTTGTAGTCTTTGGCAAACATGAATGATACTAATTATGGGTTCACTGTTTTAAATTAATAGTTTTCCACAAATTAGTATTTGGGATTGATCTTGGATGTATAAAAGATTAACACCAGATAGTTTCATTAATCCTGAATTTGTTAAGAGAGATAATGTAACATCCCGTTACTGAAGTGACGGGTATATTGGCAATTTGGATCGGGTTTAGGATTTGGTACAGGTAAGTGTTGCATCGTATATGCATTATCGTTTCTATTGTATAGATACATATATATATGTACATACATGTATGACAATTCCCGACTTGATTGTGAAATCAGAAATTGGTTATAATTGGT
>JANIHY010000009.1:6108391-6126205 GCA_027479065.1 Erythroxylum brevipes
GCCACCCTCGCGGGTCACGGGCTCGGATATCACTGTTGATGTCGGGTTCGGGTCTTGTCGGGAGTGGGGTGCTACATCAACCTATAGGCTAGTGGTCCAATCCTTTCAATAATCTCGTAGGGACCCATATACCTTGGGCTCAACTTTCCCTTCTTGCCAAACCTCATAACTCTTTTCTAAAGAGATGTCTTAAGAAAGACTTTCTCACCAACTTCGTACTCCATTTCCTTTCGGTGTGCATCAGTATGGTTTTTCATTCTATCTTAAGCTACTTTACGCCTTTGCTTAACTAGATTAACCATGTTGACTATCATCTAGAATAACTCTAGTCTTACCTTCTTCATCCCAACATATAAGAGTTCTACATCTTCTTCCCTACAGTGCTTCATAAGGAGCCATTTGAATGCTCGAATGGTACGAATTATTGTAAGCAAATTCAACTAATGGCAAATGCTCGTCCCAAGCACCATTGAAATCCATCACACATGCCCTGAGCATTCCTTCAAGGGTTTGAAAGGTCCTCTCATATTGGCCATCTATTTGGGGATGGAAAATAGTGTTAAAATTTAACTTAGTCCCCAAAGCTTCTCATATACTTTTTCAAAATCTCAAAGTAAATCGAGGATCTCTATCAAAAACTATAGAGTCCAAAATCCCATGTAGTCTCACTATCTCATCAATATACTTCTTTGCTAGCGCATGCAGAGAATCGGTCTATTTTATTGCTAGAAAATGGATTGACTTCATCAAACAATCAATAATAACCCATATAACATCATGCTTCCTACTAGTTTTGGGAAAACCCATCAAAAAATTTATAGTTATCCTTTGCTACTCCACTCAAGAATGGACAATGGCCTTAACTTGCCTAAAGGTGCCTAGTGTTGAGCCTTGACTCGCTAACACACTAGACACTTGCTTACATATTCTAATACATCCATTCTTTATGCCTTTCTACTAGAAATGCTCTTTTAAATCTCTATAAATCCTGGTGCTACCTAGGTGTATGGAATTAGGCGTATTGTGTGCCTCGTCGAATACCTCATCCTTTACTTTCTTGATATTTGGAATAAAAAGTCTATTTTCTATAGACATAAGTCCATCATCCCTCACCACCACTTTATATTTCTGACCATTCTTAATTTCTTTTCAGAGTTTGTTCAAATCTGCATCTTGTGCTTGTAATTCATTAACTTTCTCCCTGAATATTGGTCTCACTCTGAAATTAGCAATAATGTAATTAGGTTCCTCATGTTTCAAGCTTATTCTAAGCTTAACCATCTCTTTAAATAACGGTAGATAAATTGTTTGAATGTGGGCTATGGAGGATTTCTTACTCAAGGTATCAACCACTACATTTGCCTTTCCGGAAACAAGTAGAGGAAGAGAAGAGCTTCCCTTTGAGCTAAAGATCCCTTCATTTGGTGAAGAATAAAGGTAAGATCATTTTAAATCTTTTGGATCTTTGGAAGGATTTTAGTTCATGGAGTTTAGGGAAGGCTTGGGTTTAAGTATTCTAAAATCAATTTTAGTGATTGTGTTTTGAAGAATTTCAATTGAAAATCCTTTTGAGTGGGATTTTTTATTGATAAATGGACTCATGGAAGGCAAAAGGAGCAAGAGGAGAGGCATCTTTGTGCAAGTTATAAGCAAAGAAATCAGGTGAGTTTCATGTGTATAATTAAATAATGAGCCATTAAAGTTTTTCCCAAATCAAGAGAGTAAAATGATTTCAAATACTTCATAAATGTGCATATACTATTTTCAAATGATTTAAAGAATTTGCTTATATGTGTGTATATGCTTCATGGATTGGATTAGAATTGTTGTGAATATGCAAAAAAAATACATTGTGATATATGAACATGTTATGCCATGGAATTGTGTCATGGAATTTTGGTTTGAATGGAAAGAAGAAAAAGAACATGAAAAGTATGAAAACATTTCATTTTGATAAAATGATTTTGAGCATTGCGTATGTGCTTTGTTTGGGTGAGAGAGGAACTGTTTCATATTCACGTGCATGTCGACATAAAGCCTTCTCCCGGCTGCCTATTTGTGGCCCACGAGATCGAAAAAGTGAACTCGTTCATTCACGGAGTAAACATCGGTTTCTCTGTTTTGTTCCATAGAACCCTCGAGCCATTTGATGTGCTTATGTGTTTATAAATTATGACCAAGTGGAAAAAATGCATGAATTGTGTTGTTGTGATTTTGATTACATGACAAGAATTTTGAGAAACATGTATTTTATGATTTTATAAGAACTTTCTATGAGAATGAATTTTTTGAATGGTTTTTGCTTGTTTCTAGGTTATAAAATTTTTACCTACAAGCTTTTAAGCTCACCCCTCCTGTCCCCACCTCCAGGTTATGAGTAAGAGATGGAGTGCAAGAGAGAGTCAAGGCCTCACTTCGAATTTGTTTATCTGGTATTTTTCATTTTCGGATTATGTTGTAAGGTGGCTTGAAAAGCCATTATAACATTTTAAGACCCTTTGTTTTGACGGTATTGAAATGTAATGATGATGATCATTTGTATGTAACCTATTAACGAGTATGATGAAGTAAAGATAAGAGAGTCTAATGATCTTTCAGCAAGAGTTGGACTTCACATTCAGAGATAGGATCCAACATTAAGGTAATAAGTTTGTTTTGATTTTTGTTTTTCATGGGCATGCCACCTTTGTGGGATGATGTTTGATAAGGGTTTTTGGAAATAACCCTACAGGATCTTATGTTTTAGTAGTATGATATTCGCAACAGAGTTGGGTTGCAGAGACGTTGGCCAACACTAGTTCTTATGGAACTATTCCCATAACTCCCATCTTTTTATTCCAATTATCTCTAAAATTTTCAATAACATCTCACAAATTCTAAAGTCATCTATAAAATTCTTCAATATCATTTAACTCATTTTTAATTCCATTCATCAATTTACTTACAAAGTGGCACTTTTTTCCTAATTCAATAATATCCAACAATTTCGAAAACTTTTCTTAAAATTTCCCAAAACTTCTAAGTCAACAAATACACTCTCCAAATCAATTCTGAATAAAATCACATTCGACATATATAATTCAATTATACTCATAACGTCAATGAATGCATGAATAATCATTTTCATGTGAAAAAATATCCATATTCATGTGTATGTGTATGTCATATTATGCATGAACATGAAATGCAATTTCTAATCTCTCAATAATCTCTCATATATAGTATTCTAGCCTTAACATGGGTAATGGGATATTACAAGTCTCCCTTCCTTAAAAAAAAAATTCGTCCTCGAAATTCTTACTTCATTGTTCAAACAAGTGGGGATACTGTCTCCTCATATGCTTCTCCATTTCCTAAATGGCTTCCTCTGTCGAGTGATTCTTCTAAAGGACTTTCACCAGTGGAATTACTCAATTCCCCAACTACTTAATCTGAGATCTCACTATCTTGATCGGGTTTCCCAACATAACTTAGGTTACTCGCAACATCAATCTCTTGAGCTGGTATCACATATGTCGGATCTGATTGGTATCTTCAGAACATACTCACATGAAACACATTATGTAATTGAGACATCTTATTTAGTAAAGCTAACTTATATGACAAAGATCCTATACTCTCAATGATTTCATAAGGATCAATGTAATTTGGACTCAACGTACCCTTTTTACCAAATCTCAATACCCCTCTCTAAGGTGACACTCTCAGAAACACTCTGTCTCCTACACTGTACTCCATATCCTATCGATATTGATCCACATTACTCTTCTTTCTATCTTGAGTTGCTTTAATTAGGCTTTGGATCAATTTCACCTTGTCCACGGCAACTTGTATCAAATTTGGGCCTTCAATGATTTTCAATCCCTCTTCATTCTAGTATAGCGGCGACTGATATTTTCTACCATACAGCGCCTCATACGGTGTCATTTCGATACTACTGTGATAGTGATTATTGTAAGCAAATTTTATTAGTGCTATATATTGATCCCAAGCTCATTGAAACTCCAATACACAAGCTCTAAGTAAATCCTCAATAGTCTTGATTGTCCTCTCACTCTCTCCATCTGTTTGAGGATGAAATGTCGTACTGAAGTTCAACTTTGTGCCCATAACTGACTACAAGCTCTTCCAAACTTTAGAAGTGAATTTGAGATCCCTATCCCATACAATAGACATTGGAACCTCATGCAGTCTAACCACCTCATTCACATATCTCAGGGGAAACTGATATAATGAGTTATTCTCTTTCATTGGTAAGAAATGGGTCGACTTAGTCAATCGATCCACTACAACCCATATAGCATCATTTTGTCTCAAAGTCTTAGGCAACCCTATAATAAAATCCATAGTAATTCATTCTCATTTCCACTCTAGAATAGGTAAACAATGTAGCTCCCCTACTGAAGCTTGATGCTCAACTTTAACCTGCTGGCATGTTATACACTTGGAAATATACTCTGCCATTTACTTTTTCATTCCGGGCCATCAAAAATGTTGTTTCAGCGTGTTATACATCTTAGTAGTACTAGAATGCATAGCATAGGAGGATGTATGAAATTCCTCTAAAATTTCCTTTCATATATCCTCCACATTGGGAACATTTAGCCTCTACTTTAACTACAATTTCTCATCCCTCATCTCGATCTCGGAATCCAGATTCATCTTCACTTTCTCTATAAGCTTCACCATATTAGGATCTTTCCTCTGGACTTTTCTGATTTTATTATGCAACATCAGTCTCAACTTTAGTGTGACTATCAGTGCTTCATTATGCTCTAGACTCAACTCCACAGTAAAAGTTCTCAAATGAATTAGGTTTGGCAACCTTGATAACTAAATATGAGCTACACTGGTATATGTCTTTCTACTCAAAGTATCAGCCACTACATTATGTAACACTCTAGTCCCGTAAGACCCAAATCTGACATCGATGGGTGATATCCGAGTTTGTGCCCCGCGAGGGTGACATGCTAGAACACTCAATCAATCAAAACTCGGTATAATTTTTTTTTTGTAAAAATTTACTCACGTGTATGCAGAAATCAATAATCGAAAAGGCCCATTCTAATCATAAACTTATTCAATTGCATCAACACAATCATTAATATTTCAATAGCCATTTGGACCCTTTCACAAATATAAAACATTTTAGTCATTTCGGAGTACAAATTTATACAAAAAGTTGTGGAAAATATGGTTCAATACAAAATAGAGAAATGCAATACAGACGTCAACTGATCCCGACCTCTATCCTTCACTTGAATGTTGTAAATATACTCACGTTGGCCTAACGGGGTATTCTTCTAATTCTGAAAAATATTTGCAAATTTTGGGTGAGTTTTGCGAACTCAATGAGTGACCATCATCGATGGCTCACCCATTCACATAACACATAATTCACATCATTACATATTTAACACTTCACATTCAATACAATTTAATTATGCATAGTATACATATGCAGTGCACAAGAGACTCACTTTTCATTTGTTACTTTATTGTGACCGAGTGCCTAAACTGTCCCATATAGGGCTCATTATAATTGTCCAATATAGGGCTCATTAAACGTTGAGCTTTAAACTCTGATCGATGACTACTCTAGTCATAACAACCATTATGTTTCATGCGTTCATGAAATGGAATGCATCACTTACATTTGCATGCTCTTATTCAATTATATTCGCTTATCATCGGACCGGAGTCTGGCGTTCAACATATAGTTGAGAATTCACACTTTCACTTGCATGCGAATACACATTCCGAAATCACTTAGCAATCACTTCAATACACTTAGTTCATCCAATTCATATTCAAGTAACACTTCAATATCCAAGTCAACCATCACAATCATCAAACCTCCTGTCCGAAAACCAACATAATCAATCACATTGACAAAATCATTCAATAGTCAAATAATAAAAAAATTCAAATAACAAATAATGAAGTGAGACCATCTCGGTCTTCTCACAGTATGCTCCAGATTAGCACTAGCTTTAAGATCTGAAAACATTTAAATGCAGACGTTTATCCTGCATATCAAAATGTCAAACACACGATGCACATACACATTAATAATTGCACAATTATAAGCATTCACTTATGCACAAGTGTGTATATAAAATATGTACCATGCATGCTTATGACAATCCTAGGTGTCTTTCCCTTTTTTTCATCACATTATCAATCTTATATCCAAAACTCATCTAAGTATGATTCATACTTAGGTTTATGTCTCGCTAAAACTATTGAAATCACAATTCATTATTCATTGGTTTACTTTCAGATTTTTCCAAAACCCCCTTTCGGGTCTACTGTTCACATTCAATAACAGTGTATTATGCCCAACTTCCATTCAGAGATTAAACATCTTAGAGGCTGAATCATAATTTGGACTTTTTGAGACAATTTGTAGGCTTATATCTCTAGATTATTACAAATTAAAAACCATCTCATTCCAAATGCTATAGATCCAGATATAATCAAAATACTGAAGTATGTTCAGTGGAATAACCCCGGTTCATATAATTTAAGAGTACACTCACTGAACCTGCCCTATATTTCTCACTCAATCTTTCTTAATTCATTTCAGACGGCTACAATTTTTGGTGGAGATGTAGGACAATGTCTTACGAGTCCAATGATTCAAGAATCAATTCATTTGGATGTCTAAGGAAGAAGTTATGTGTAGGCAAAAAAAAAGGACAAAAGAAGCAAAACACAGAAGAAGCAAAAGACAAAAGAAGTAAAACACAGAAGAAGACACATCAACAAAACACAGAAGAAGATACGTCAGCAAAATACAGAAGAAGACGCGTCAACAAAACACAGAAAAAGAAAAAGACAAAAGAAGTAAAACACAGAAGAAGATGCATCAACAAAACACAGAAAAAGATACATCAACAAAACACAAAAAAGACGCATCAACAAAACAAAGAAGAAGATGTATCAGCAAAATAAATAAAAAAAACACGTCAGTAAAACACAAAAGAAGAAAAAGATAGAATAAGTAAAACACAGAAGAAGACGTGTCAGCAAAACACAGAAGAAGACACGTCAGCAAAACACAAAAGGAGCAAAACTTAGAAAGAACAAAACACAGAAGGAGCAAAACATAGAAGGAGCAAAACTTAGAAGGAACAAAACACAAAAGAAACAAAACTCATAAGGAAGAAAACACAAAAGGAGATGACATCATCATAGAAGAAACAAAAAGAAAGAAGAAAAAAACACAAAAGAAGATGACATCATCATAAAAGAAGTAAAGACAGAAGAAACGGCTTCACTTTTGAACATCTTCCCTTACAAGGACCCTGAATTTTAGCTCAAATGTCCAAAATTTTCATACTATATATTGTTGGAAATATAAAAGGAAGATCTATAACTTTCATGAAAGCCATTTTAATGAATCTATCAAGATTGGTACAGAAGTTTCACAAAAGTTTCAGATTGAGTTATTACTATTTCAACTCCAACACACTTTTGCATCACCTAATCACTAATAATCTTTCAAAAACTAATTTAACACTATAACCAAATTTGTTTCCTCCCAACCACACAGTATTTATGAATATACACTTAAATGCCATTTTCCATGCAGATGACAATAACTCATCAACTTTCTTTCATAAATCCCTAACTCTAGAGTATTTATTCATTACTTACCTGTTGAAAACTCCACAATCTTAAAGCCTTAAACTCCATCCAATTTACGTATTTCACAGTGTACAATGACCAACTTCTAGTTTTTCTTAGGGTAGAAGACACAAATAGCAATGTGGTATTGGTATAGGAATGGAAAAACGGAAAAATCTCTTAGAAGGGATTTAATGGAAAACTCTGTGTTTGGGAAATTTTTTTGAAGAAGATGACAATGAAGAATGAACTTAGACATATAACTTAACTTTTCAACTCTCAGAGAACAATAACCTACTTCTAGCAGAAGTGCAAAAGCCTAAGTGACACTTTTCACTTTCCTCATATCTAAGCTCTAACTTAGTTTCTTTTGAAACTAACTCCCTTAAACTCTCATCTTTACAATCAAACTATCTACAAATCTTCATTTGATATCTTTTTCCTATTTTCTATAATTTTTTGAAATTTATGCCTAAATTCACCAAAATTTACAACTCAATCTAATTATACCCGAAATTATTCATGAATGCATGTACAATTATTTTCATGAGTCACAACTTCACTATTCATATGTATGTATGTGACATATTATGCATGAACATAGAAATGAATTTGTAACTCTTATTAATCACTCACATTTACCGTTTTAACTTTCCCACAAAAATGGGATGTTACACATTAGCTTTCTCTAGATGATACTCAATTATGCAGTCATAATCTTTTAGTAACTCAAATCCATCTTCTTTATCTCATGTTCAACATCTTCTTACTCAACAGATACTTCAAGCACTTATGATCACTGTAAATCTGGAATGTCTTTCCATACAAATAGTGTCTCTATATCTTTAAAGAAAAAACAACCGCAGCAAGCTCTAAATCATGTACTAGATAGTTAATCTCGTTAGACCTTAATTGTCTCAATAGATTAGCTATCACCTTGCCATATTGCATCAATAGACATCCTAATTCATTCTGTGAAACATCACTATATACCATATATCCTCCGATCTTTGATGGAATAGTCAACACTGGTGCAATAATCAACTGATGTTTCAGCTTTTCAAAGCTCTTTTGACATTCCTCATTCTATCTAAATACTACATTCTTCCTTAACAGTTTTGTCAGGGGATGAGATTTAAGAAAACCCCTCAATAAACCTCCAGTAATATTCAGCTAATCTTAGGAAGCTTCAGATTTTTTTATATATTTCTCAGAGCTTCCCAATTCATCAGTGCCTCTATCTTCTATGAATCTACCTGTATGTCTTGTCTAGTCACTATATGTTCCAAAAACACTACTTGATCCAGCCAAAATTTACAATTACTGAATTTGGTATACAGTTATTTCTCCCTCATAATATATAGTATTACTCTCAAGTGTCTGGCATTCTCGTCTTTATTCTTTGAATACACCAAAATATCATCAATAAACAATATTACAAAATCGTCTAAGAAGGGCTAAAAAATATTATTCATTAAGGTCATAAATGTTGCCAGGGCATTAGCTAACCCAAACAGCATTACTAAAAACTCGAAGTGTCCATACCTACTCCTGGATACATTTAGGTACATCAGCCTCTGCTACCTTCAATTGATAGTATCCTTATCTCAAATCCTGCTTAGTGAATACCTGAGCTCCCTACAGTTGATCAAGCAAATCATGAATTCTAGGTAACAGGTACTTGTTCTTCATTATCACTCGATTTAGTTGCCTATAATCGATGTATAAACTAGAAGTCCAATCTTTCTTCTTTACAAACAAAACTAAAGCTTGCCAAGACGAAACACTGGCTCTAATGAACCCTTTTCTAGCAACTCTTGTAAGTGAGCTTTCAACTCCTTTAATTCTTTAGGTGTCATCCTATATAAAGGAATGGATATAGGAGTAGTACTTGGAACTAAGTCAATTGTAAAATCTGTTTCCCGATCTAGAGGTAAACCAAATAGCTTAATGGAAAACACATCTAGGAATTCCCTAACCACAGGAATGTCTTGCACATTTTGCTCAACTCGAGTATCAATGATGTGGTCCAGATAAGCCTCACATCCACCTTGCATCATCCTCAATGCACTCATAAATGACATCAACTTGGTTGATGTTGCTTGGTTAATTCCTCTGAAAACTACTCTTGATTAATTAGGAGATTTTAATACCACCTCCTTAGTATAGCAGTTCTTGATAGCCCTATGAGCAGTGAGCCAATCCATGCCTATGATAGTATCTATCTATCTCAGTCGTAGTATAATCAAGTCTGCCTTCAATTCTGCTTGTTCAATCTGAATCAAGCATCTCTTATAGAATTCTCCTATAACTATAGTACTACCTATCGGTTTACTCACCTCTAATCTATGTTGTAATAGCTCTCTATCATAATGAAGCCTAGATGCCAGATATGGTACGATAAAGGAGTGTGTAGATCTTAGATCTAGAAATGCAAATGCTTCATGTTCATAAATAAGTAGCACACCTACAATGACATTCGGAGAGTCCTGAGCATCCTATCTGGTCATGGCATAGACTCTAGCTTAGGACTGCAGTCGGCTACTCCACACCTCACTCTTGAAAAAAAGACTCTTAAAGCTCACTCTGCCTCTCCTACGACTTCTCTATCCAGACCCACTACCTTGGCTCTACTGGATAGTAGCTTCACTTACTGATTCCCCTCTCATACTAAACTGAGTTTCTATAACAACAAGATAATCTATAATCTAGTGGTCAAAGGAGCTGCATCTAAGGCAAGCTATAGACAATCTCCAACACTCACCATTGTGCCTCTTCCTACAATGCTTACAAAGGGATAACTGACTCTGCATTGTGCCTCTTCCATTGCCAGACTGTAAAAAACCACCCCTTTTTCAGAATCCTGACTATCTTGATCTAGTCGGTGGTCTAAAAGCTTGGTTCTGGCGTAATCTTCTACCTAAACCACTCTGAATCTCACTGGACCTCTTCATTCTTGACCTTTGACCAGACTCTACTTGTCCCTCTTTCAGTAGTTGCTCAATTCTGATCGTAGTAGCTCTCACTGCTCGGGTTGGAGATCGCTTGTCTTATCCTAATCTCCATGTTCAACCCATCTTTGAATCTCCTACACTTATCTTCTTTGGTAGGAATCAAAGCAGTAGCATACCTCATTAACTTATTGAACCATATCTCATATTCTGCCACTGACATCCTAGTCTACTTTAGATCTAAGAAATATTTCATCTTCCCGTCCAAGTAGATCTTGGGCATGTAATACTCCTTAAAGACCCTAAAAAAGTCTTCCCTTTTTAGGTTACAAGGCCTGGTGGTGTTGCCTGGAATAGTCTTCCACTATTGGTAAGTTGGGCCTTATAGTAAGGACACTGCATAGTCGAATTTCTCATCTAGTTTGTAGTTCGTATGATCGAAAACTCTCTCCGTCCCCTCTAGCCATCCCTCAACCTCAACTAGGTCTATACTTCCATAGAAGCCTATCATACCTCCTCTCCCTTCTCTTAAGAACTTTAGGAGGTATTTCTTCTGGTCGATGTACTGAGGACTCCCTACTAACTCCTACTAGTCCTAGGTTAGTTCATTGCCCCACTTGATCACCTATAGCGGATGACCTATAATAAAGAATAACTTCAATCATTATTTGCATTTCTCATGACATGCTTAAAATTTCTATATATCCTTATGGATGCCAAACCATGCGCTAATACCACCAAGTGTAGCACCTACTATTATAGGTACATACCGAAACACCCGGGGGAGATTCCAGTATATAAACTATGACAATCATGTGCTAGAGCAGTCACTACAATTACTTAACATGACATCATCTATCTTTATTCTCTTATAAGACATTAAGAAAGTCACAATATTTTAAAACTAACATTTTCCTCATTTCATTTCATAAATGTGAACGTATTTACGTTGTAGCTTTTAAACACCCATACATGTACATCATCATATGCTAATACAAAATATGTTACATGAAAGAGGAAATTACACAAAAACTCTATGTAATCTTTCCAATCCCAACTAATCAACCTTTGAGCCATTTCTTCTTCTTCCTAAAAGTACAAAACTATACTTCGTATAGCATCTCTTTGTAGCTAAAGAGCTCTCTCTCAGTCCTGAAAAATCAATGTTGCAATTTTGGTGAGTTTTGTGAACTTAATGGGGTAACCATCATCAATGGTTCACTCAACTCATGCAACACATCACACATATAACAT
Organism: Erythroxylum brevipes; assembly: GCA_027479065.1. Taxonomy (NCBI): domain Eukaryota; kingdom Viridiplantae; phylum Streptophyta; class Magnoliopsida; order Malpighiales; family Erythroxylaceae; genus Erythroxylum; species Erythroxylum brevipes. Next base: position 6,120,229 of record JANIHY010000009.1, read on the forward strand.
ATACTTCACATCTTTGCATTTTTGCATAAATTACCACATATCACCTTCTCATTTAAAGGTAAGACAACATACATTGCATTCAGTCAATATACGTATAACAATATATATGAAATACTCATGTGACTATTTTCCAATTATTACGTTATTGTAATCGAGTGCCTAAAATGTCGCGTATCCATTGTAGATATCAAGCTCATTTATAATGTCCTTTATCCATTGGAGATACGGGGCTCATTTTACATAATAAGTCTTTGGCTCTTAATCACATTTGGAGTTTTAAGCTCATTTTCGATGGCTACTCAGCTCACAACTCTCATTATCTGATCATGTATTCATGTATGGAATGCATCTCTCATATTTAAACAATCACGTCAAGAAGCACTTATTTTGTCACATTTACATACAAGTAGCACTTCAATATCACATTCATGCATCAAGTCTTGGACTTTCATTGTTCGGCATCAACATAATCAAATCACATTCATATCATCATTTAAAACATATTTTTAAAGCAAACAATTAATTGAGTAAAATCATCTAGGTTATTCCCAAGTTGCTCCCCAAGCTAATGCCTGGAAGTTCTGGCAACGTCTAATTGTTGACATTCCAGTTGCTCCTCTATAATATGCAATACATATACATATCACAATTTTGCACAATTTCATAAATATCCATTGATGCACATTTATGTATATGAAATATGCACAATGCATGTTCATGACAATCCCAGGTATCGCTCTATTATTCTCATCACATAAACATTCTTATTTACAAACTTATAGAAGTATCATTTATATTTATGGTTTATACCTCAATAAAATCATTAGAATCACAATCTATAACTCATTTGGTCAAATTTAGATTTTTCCTGAAACATACTTTCGGGCCTACTATACATGATCAATTTGACAATTAAAATGAAGTAATTTGGCTATACTTTCTTCTAAAAATTGTTCTCCCATCTCTTAAGTTTCTAATGACACCATGATCATTCAATTTGATTTAGTACTCTGAAAGTTATATTCAAAATATTTTTGGATTGTTCTTATACTGAAATAATGCCTTGTACTCAACTTCCATCCAGAAATTGAAATTTATAAAGAGTGAATTAAAACTTGATTTCTGCATACAATTAGTAGCCCTATATCTCTAGTGTACTCCAAATAAAAAATCATTGCATTTAGATAACTACAGAACAAGATATTGTCAAAATACTAAAGCATGTTTAATGAAAATACTCCATTCATCAATTTTCCAGAACTACTCATCATTTTTGTCCCAAATTTATCACTCAATCTTTCCCAAATGATTTCAGATCATTATAATTCTTGGTGGAGAAGTAGAACAACGTGTTTTGAATCTGTTGGTTGTCATTTGTAGGTCAGGAAAAGAATATGGTCAAAAGATAAAAAGTGTTCAAACTGTCTCCTGCCATAGAAGTCACAATCGTGAAGGAGCACGATCGTGAGACTCCAGATGATAACAAAAAGTCACGATTGTGTTTCCCCAAATTTTTCCTAAAGGTCACGATCGTGTAGAAGCATGATTGTGCTTCTTCATCTTCTTCTGAATCTCTACGATTTTTCTTCCTCTTTCTTTTCTTTTAAACCAACTTCTCTAACTTGATTCTACTCTTATTTTCTCTTCTTTTTTGACTCTCATTTAACTCAAAACATTCATAAATAGATCAAAACCAAGAATCAACGCCAAATATCGAAAACTAAAAAATCTTTCACGCATCTCCTCATTTCCTGAACTTTCCTTTATTTTTTTGCATTTTGTTCATCTTCTTCTTTTCTTTTTCTTTATCTAACATTTCTAATTTATATCTACCCCCATTTTCAACTTCAATTAAATTCAAATCATTCATAAACAAAGCCAAAAATCCCATATTTAAACTCAAACATTAAAAGTAGAAAAATCCATTTACGCATATCACCATTTTATTGCACTATTTCACTTTTATTTTTCTGCATATTCAATTTCTACATTCTCTTCATTTCTTCCTCAAACTTTCATTTTAATCAATCTTTCTCATCTCCAAACATCACCATACACCTATCTCTTAACTCTAAATTCCTTTGTTTAATCATTTCTAAAAACACTCAAAACTATTCACGTACAGAAATAGAGCATTAAATCTATTTTCTTCAAAAACTTTCTACGTCAATTTCATACATATTTTCATTGATCTTTCAACTCCAAAAATCATTTCCACACTACCTTACAATATATTCATCATCAAAATCGAAAAATAAACAAATCCACATTTTCATATTATATTCGCGGTGAACATGAAAAATGTCTATTTTTCTTATGATTATGAAATATCAACAAATCACCATTTTGTTTCATAATCTAACAACTATAAAAGATTAACAAGATACTTACTTGATAAAAGTTCAATTTTTTCAAAAACTCCAAAAAGCCCTAACTCTCATGCACCCACGTACATCATCTTGAAGGTGGTTTGGGTTAGGTATTTTTTTAGAAAAAAGAAATGGATAACAAAGTTGGGAATAGCAAAGAGGATAGATGAAAACAAGGTTTTTTCTTTGGTGAAGGTTTGGTGAGTCAAGATCCAAAGAAGAAGAAACTTAAAAACTAAGGATAAGTCAAAATCCAATTTTGTAACTTGGTCTTTCAAAGTTAAGAAAAATGTGACTTTAGACTTGGACACTTGTCCAATTTCTAAAGCCTTAACTAGTTTCCCAGCTAACCAGTTCTTATTGAACTAGTCCCATAACTCCCAACTTTTTATTCCAATTATCTCTAAAATTTTCAATAACATCTTCTCACAAATTATAAAATCATCTATAAAATTCTTCACTATCATTTAACTCATTTCTATTTCCATTCATCAATTTACTTGCCAAATGACATTTTTTCCTAATTAAATAATATCCAACCATTTCGGAATTTTTTCCTAAGATGCCCAAAAATTTCTAAATCAACAATTACACTCTCCAAATCAATTTTCAATACAAATAAACCACAATTCTCAATAAAATCACATTCCATATATATAATTCAGTTATACTTGGAATGTCAATAAATGCATGTGTGATCATTTTCATGTGCAAAAATATCTATATTCACATGTATGTGTATGTCATATTATGCATAAACATGAAATACATTTTTTAATCTCTCATATTTACTATTATAGTCTTAACATATGTAATGGGATGTTACAAAAGCTAATACTAATAATAGTAGTAGTAGTAGTAGTAGTAGTAGTAGTAGTAAAAAAAGAAGAAGAAGAAAAAGAAAAGGATGAAGAAGGAGAAAGTTAATATTGTCAGTATTAATAATGCGAATATGAGTATTAGTGGTATTAATAATAATAATATTATTATTATTAATAGTAGTAGTGATATTATTATTAGTACTAGTAGTAGTAGTAATGGAAAAAAAGTTATAGCTAAATATATGAGATCAATTGAGAAGTTTCATTGATTTTTGGGAAGCAAGGAACTAGACCGAAATAAATTTTAGGGAAAATATGGAGGTCCAAACAGCACTTCATAAGGGAATAGAAAACTTGTTTATGTAGTATATAGGACATCAGACCTAAAGCCTCACACTCATATTTCCTCATACAGATTCTAAAATTATGAGATGTAGTACAGTAGGAAGTTTCATGCAAAATAGGGATTGGTAGATTGGTTTTGTTATGGTATGACAATTGGACAAGTATGGATCCTTTGATACATTTAACTCAATACTCGACAATTTCCTCTCCACATTTACTAAACACTCAACTTTGCTCTTTCATTAATGCGAACTCCTGGAACTTTCCCCAAAGCCTGCAACATCTTCAACCAAGATACCCCCTAGCACCACATTCACTTGACATCTTTTCTCGAAAGGATATCCTGCTTAGCAAGCTTACAAACAAAACCATTCTTGATCAATTATGTAGATGATGCTCCATGGTATCATGGTCTGCTACAGTATAGACTAAAATTTTAACCTGAGAATATCTTTTATCTTTTGGTTGGCCATAAAAAACAAGTTATCCACCGTTGACAAAATGTCATACTTGCAAGTGGACAAAACTTGTCTGATGTGCTCCATGTAGGATGAATCACAAAACCACCTCCTCTTCGAATGTCCTTTCAACAAAGCTATTTAGGACTATGTCACTATTATATGTTCATGGAATGATCCAGGGGTCTCTCTCATTGATATTACATTTCGAATCTCAACCCAACATAATCCATCGAAACCAGATCACCATATTCACATTATTATATTGGGGGTTTGTATCTATACGCTTTGGAGAGAAAGGAATCTTAGACACTTTGCCAACAAATCCTTAGACAAAACAACTTTGATATCTATGATCATCGTTGAAATTCTTAAGCTCGTTTTGTTAAAGAAACTGCAACTCAATTGTAGCTTAATCATCTGCTCCTTATTAAGCACATAGTGTCAACGTTGCAACACATAATCCCTTGTTGTTCTTTGTTCTAAATGTCATATCCTAAAGTTACTTAGCTAAGGGTATTTCTTTGTGTTATAGCTTGTATGACTCTCTTTATTATTAATTAATTTAATTTCTTTATTCAAAAAAAATATTCACAAAAAATATGAAAAAAATAACATAAAGGGTCAAGAGAAAAGAAAGTGACATTTAGAAGGGCTTTTATCGTGAACTAGGCATAAAAGTTGAGGATGGCAGTCGATAAAAGTTTGTTAAGTAAGTCTAACACATGAAGGAATTTAAAATATGAAATCAAGATTAAGGCTACTAATTCTTTCTTCAACAAGTATAAAATCAAGAAAAACTTGCGATTCCTTTCCTACAAACCATTTTACAAGTTCCTCATATAACTAATGACTAATCAAACATTGTTAGAAAATACAAACCCTCCTTCATTATGAATAATTGTGTAATTATGACAAAAGATAAGGTTTGGGTTAGAGAAAAATATCTATTGATGATGTGAAATTTTATGGATGAATTTAGAAGCTTGTGGAAAAAACTTATGGATAAGGACGAGTCAAAGAAGTAGCCAAATTTTATTGAAGTTTTGTAGATAAGGATAAGTCAAAGAAGTAGTCAAACTGCATTTAAAGTCTTGTGGATAAGGATGAGTGAAAAAAAGTAGCCAAATTGTATTTGAAGTCGTTTAGTATGTCTATATATATGTGCCCTTGTAATCATTTATATGTATAAGAAAAAATAGAGAGAATTTGAAAAGAGAAGTGTTTTGAGAGTCGTAGCTCTTTGTGAGAAAAGAAATATTGAGAGGAAAAGTGTTGTAGCACTTAGAGAGAAATATTTGTATCTTGTGTGTGTCCTTTGTACTCATAAAATTTGTTATCAATACAAATACATATTTTGTAAAATTTCTTTTATTTGAAACCCACCAAAGCTTCCAATAAGTGGTATAAGAGCAAAGGTTCGTTTGTTCGTGAATTGGTGAAGCAATGGCCAACTTCATCTAGCCTCAAGTTTCGAAATTAATAAAGAAAAATTATGGGAATTGGAGCCTCCAGATGAGATTGATGCTTGGTGATCGCGGCTTTGTCGATGCGATCTTACGATCGATCCTTGGAAACCGGTCAAATATAAAAAGTTCCAAGATTGCGGTATAGGTTGCAATCCTCGGGTCGTCTCACTTAATTGGAACCAAGCGAAAAAGGTCTAAACTAGCCTAAATGTCAAAAATTGCAATCGAAGTTGATAAAATGGGGGTTTGGTAATTTGGTCAAAATGATAAAGTAATCAAAATTGGACAAAAAGTATAAAAGAATATTTTTGGAATTTTAGAAATAATGCAATTAATAAAAATCAGATAGAAATCAAATTGATAAAATCCTCTTGAAAATGGGCGCAGGCTATCACGGTTCAAAAATAATTTTCAAGGACACAATCCACTAAGTTTCGGAAGATCAACCCTAAAGGACTCTTTAGGTCCAAAGATTTAATTAATGAACTCCATTATTAAATCTTTGTTAAAAACCT
>JANIHY010000009.1:6126305-6138477 GCA_027479065.1 Erythroxylum brevipes
AAATTATTATAATTTAAATCAAGCATAAAGTTTAAATTTATTTAATTTTTCTATAAAATATCAATATTCTATCCTTCAAGATCCTTGCCATGAGAGATTAGAATTTCTTAAGGATAATTGTAGGTAAAATCTCATAATTTTATATCTAACAGTATTTATACAATATGATGATCAGTTCGATTTTCAAATTATTATACTCAATATTACTTAAATTTGTTAGAAATTTAGACCTCTCGAACCCATATCCAAGGATATTTAATAGACAAAAATATCAGAAAATAATAGCACAAGAGAATTTACGTGGAAACTCCCAAACCGGAGAAAAATAAGGGGCACCGAGAAGAAAATCCACTATGTGAAAAATTCTTACAATTACACAATTTTTCCTCTTACCCAATCCCCTAATACACCAACACACCCACAAAGAAATATACAAGACAAACTCTCCAACTCTCACCTCAAAAGAGGAATTTAACTAGAGTTAAATTTGTACTACAAATATTTGACTTTGTTTGGTGCACTAACTAAGGAGGTAGCAACCTCCTTATATAGGTAAGAGTCTTGCCTCAATTGTTGTCTCCAACCAATATGGGACAACTGTTAGGCCCCGAATTTTTTTTATGATGTCATTAAGCATAAATTGTGATAATTATATGTTTATGGCTTAGTTTGATTAATTTGGGTATGTTAGTGATTAATTGAAGCGTAATTGAGATTAAATATGGTTGAATGGGAATTTAGGGATTAAAGTGTTTGTGGGTATTTTGGGAAGTCTCTTTAAGTTGGTATAGGTTAAGGCTTATTAGGAGGGGTAAGATGGTCTTTGACCACCCCTTAGGTTTTAATAGAAAAGAAAAGAAAGAAAAGAGAAAAGAAGGAGAAGAGAAGAGAGGTAGCCGTCGGAAGAGGAGGAAGAAGAGAGGAAAAAGAGAGTTCGTTCGTTGGGGTTTTCCGACAGTTTGAAGCTCATTCCGGGTAAGTTAGCTTCGTTTCTTCTAGTTTTCGGTTGGATTAAACCTTAAGATAGCTTGGATTAAGAGAAATCAACGATTTAGGGTTTTGGGTGGAAAAATTGGGAAAATCGTTGGGTTGATGATTTTAGGATGGATTGGAAGCTTAGAATGGGTTAGAAATGTAGTATAAGACTTGATCTATGCCTTAGGTAGGTTGCATTTGAGTTTGGGAAAGGATAGAAGTTGGGAATACTGGAAATCGGGTTTCGGAGTTGTTCTCCAGACCCGCACGTCGTGACGTGCGTATGAACACGCCGCGACGTGTAAATAATTAAATTCGCCGCGACGTGCGAAGAGGTATTCGTCGCGACGTTTGGAGAAGGGTTCGTCGCGACGTGCGTGTACGCCGCGGCACACACTTGTGTGCTCACCGCGGCGAGCAAAGGCGTTCGCCGCGACGAAGCCCCCTATTCCAGCAAAGGAGATGATTGGTATTTTTGGGCATATCTTTGGCTTCAGATGTCCGATTGGGGTGATTTTGGATTCGTGGTGATCTAGAAAGAAAGGTCTACAAATAGGGAAGTTTGGAAATTGCCTCTTAGGATTCGGGAATTTTAGTCGGAAGTCGAATGTAGACGGATAGCGTTAGTACTTTGGGATTTTACGCTTATTGAGTATTTGCCTTTGAATATTGTTTGATTTGGGACTTGGTTTGCTATAGGAAACCAAGTTGATCAGTTTCCATCGCAAAAGGAAGAACACCAGTGAGTCGACTACTCGAGCGATCTTAGGTGGGTAATTTACTTATAGTTATTGTGTGATTAGGCAATTTCATGCCTATGTGTGGATATATATATTATATGTTGTGTGTACATGAATGAGTTTTGATTGCATATAAGAGGCATGAAAATATGGTTATGAGCATGTTATGCCTCGACTTCGATCATGGAATTTTAGATAAATGAGAAACATGAAAACCTATCATTTGATAAAATGATTTCGAGCATGATTATGTGCTTTTTTCTGGGCGAGAGTAGAACCATTTCATTCGTCACGTGCACGTAGACAAAAGCCTTCTCCTGGCTGCCCGCTTGTGGCCTATGAGATCCGTATGGACTCATTTCGTTCAGGGTGTAAACTTCGATTTTTCCCTTTTGTTTTTCATGGAACCCTCGAGCCATTGTGTTGTGCATTGCATATTTGAATTATTGATTGTGAAGCATACCTTGTGACATAATGAATTGTAATGAATGCGTAAATTGTTGATTGGCGTGTGAATGCTTAATGCCTGTATATATAATACATATAGACATACATATGCCGGGATTTGTGCTAGTTGCCGATGGATATAACTATATTAGCCACTGAGCTGTGTAGCTCAACCCATTATTTTCCCTCCTCAGGTGCAGAATATGTATTGAGTTAGGATTTGGTTGGCCCTCCGAGCATGTTATCATGGAGCATATTTCATGTATTTTGGATTTCAACTTAATTGTATTATGTTACATTTCGAGAATACTTGTTGAATTTCTTTGAATGATAATATCCGATGGTTTATGCTTTTGGAATGATTAATGTATGTTTAGAATGAATGTAAGAGTATATGTTTGTGTATGTATTCGTAGAAAATGTTGGGATCGGGTCTGCGGGTATTTGGGCGCCCGTCGCCGGCGTAGCCCGAGGGGCCACCTCGGGAATCGGACATCTGAGGCCCGAGCCCAACAACTGTTATGCTTCGCGACGTGCGGAAGGACCTAATGACTGTTTACTTTCTGATCGGTTGACTCCTTTTGCTCCTACAATAAAATAACAATTTGCAGTATCAATTGTCCTCATGAAAATAATAGAGAAATTAATATCAGATCATGACAATTTACCGACAAATTATGAATTAAAAGAGCTCATTATGAGGAACCAATTTAAGCACAAAAATCATCAATAAGGAGTCAACGAATGCATAAGCAGCTATGAAATTGCAGCCAATGTAATATGTAAACTTGGCTCAATCACTTGGTTCTTATGATTTATAGGATATTGTCGATGATGGATATACTGAGGTCGTAGATGCAGCTACCGAAGAGGCCTTATCAGATATCGAGAAAAATACATTGAAAAAAAAAGGAAAAAAGACAAGAAGGCGTTGTTCTTTATCAAGGTGTTGACGAACCCACGTTCAAAAAAATCTTAGACGTAAAAACTTCAAAGTTAGTATGGGAGATTCTGCATAAATCTTTTTAAGGAGTTGAAAAGGCTAAAAAAGTTACAAATAAAAATGTGGAATTGATTATGATGAAGTATTTTCTCGAGTTGTAAGAATTGATATAATTAGACTTCTTATAGCACTTGTAGAATAAAACAATTGAAAGATTTTTCAAATGGATGTGAAGTCTACTTTTCTGAATGGTTACTTAGAAGAAGAACTCTATATTGAACAACTGCCTGGATTTTCCAAGAAGGGTCAAGAAGATAAAGTCTATCAATTAAAGAAAGCTTTGTCCGAATTGAAGCAAGTTCTGAGGGCTTCGAATACAAAAATTGATTAATACTTTCGAAACAACAATTTTTTCAAAAGTCCGTATGAACATGCACTTTACAAGAAGAAAAATCAATATAAAGATGTCATGATCGTTTGTTTATACATGGATGACATAATTTTCACAGGAAACAATCCAGGTATGTTTAATGATTTCAAGAAAGCTATGATTAGAGAATTTGAGATGACAGATATTGGTGAAATGTCCTACTTTCTTGGAGTTGAAGTAAAGCAAACTAAAGAAAAAAAATTATTTCTCAATGAAAGTATGCACAAGAAATCTTAGAAAGATTCAGAATGAAAGATTGGAAGCCAATAGCCACGCTAGTTGATGCAAGCATAAAATTGAGAATTGATTCAGACAGAAAATTTGTAAATCCGACATTGTTCAAAAGTTTGGTTAGAAGTTTAAGGTATTTAACTTATACAAGACTAGACATCATGTATGCAGTCGGATTAGTCAACAGATATATGGAGAAGCCAAAGCAAGATCACTTTGATGCAACAAAAAGAATTATGAGACATATTAAAGGAACGATCAATCAGGGCTTATTTTATATGCATGCTAAAAATTCAAAGTTAATTGGTTATTCTGGTAGTGATTTTGGTAAAACTTGGATAATAGAAAAAGTACTTCTAGGTATGTTTTTCATATTGGATCAATTGTATTTTCTTGATCATCAAAGAAGCAATAGATTGTTGTTCTTTCAACATGTGAAGCTGAATATTTGGCAGTAACAACATGCTCATGTCAAGTAATGTAGTTAAGGTATATTCTAAAGGAGCTAGAATATGAACAAAAAGGTTCGACTACAATATATGATGACATCAAGTCTACTATATTACTTAGAAAGAATCCAATGTCACATAATCGAAAAAAACATATCAAATATCACTTTATTTGAGAGTAGGAGAAAAACAAAATTGTAGAATTGGTGTTTTGCAAAACAAAAGATTAATTAGCAGATATTTTTACAAAGCCATTTAATAACGAAGCGTTACACAAATTGAGAGAAAAGCTTGGTATGCGAAGTCGGGTTTGAGGGGTAGTGTTAGAAAATATAAACCCTTTTTCATTATGGATAATTATGTAATTATGACAAAAGATAAGGTTTAGGTTGGAGAAAAATATCTATTGATGATGTGAAAATTTATGGATGAATTTAGAAGCTTATCAAAGAAACTTATGAATAAGGATGAGTCAAAGAAATAGCCAAATTGTATTTAAAGTCTTGTAGATAAGGATAAGTCAAAGAAGTAGTCAAATTGTATTTGAAATCTTGTGGATAAAGATGAGTGAAAAGAAGTAGCCAAATTGTATTTAAATTCGTTTAACATGTCTATATATATGTGTTCTTGTAATCATTTATATGCATGAGAAAAAATAGAGAACATTTGAAAAGAGAAGTGTTTTGAGAGCCGTAACTCTTTGTGAAAAAAGAAATATTGAGAGAAAAAGTGTTATAGTATTTAGAGAGAAATATTTGTATCTTATGTGTGTTCTTTGTACTCATAAACTTTCTTATCAATATAAATACACATTTTGTGAAAGTTCTTTTATTTGGAGCCTATATCATCTTCATATGTGTGGGGAACACACCTGCATATATCCCGTAGCATGTTTAACCTTCTCCACCAACTAAGCTTCTTCTTTTGATAGCTCAAGTGGATAAAATAATACAGGGATCCCATTTCCATGTATTTTGTAACCATTGACAAACGTGGAGGTTTTGTACAAGCACCCAAAAATAAGATAACTGCAAGAAGCAGCAATATGTTATTTTACCAACAAGTAGGGTAGAAAGGCATAGCTTGTTAGTTCAAGCTCAGAGTCTTAATTTCAATGTTGGGAAGAATATATATTTTACAAGCGGGCCTAAGAATCTAATCTCAAAGTGTAGAACTGAATCTTGTTCATTTCTCAATGGGTGATTCTGAAAATTCTTTGCTTCAGTGTTTTGACACCACAGGCATGAATCTCCATAACAATAAATGTAAAGCATTATACTCAACTACAAGCAGATTTAAGACTGCCTAGCTGCCACACGTTCCTCCAGCTAGGGAAAAAGTTCAATAGGGCTAATTTTCCGTCTTTATCTCTTCCAATCTTTGTGGGCTTGGTTCCACGCACACAATCTTACGAAAAGCCATTGACAGCCCTTAAATGAATACAAAACATCTCTTTCTAAATCCAGAGACCATGTTGAAGTAGACGAACTAATAATAGCCTTCTTGTGTCTATTCTTCTTCACTCGTATTCTATTTTAGTTGATTTATATCGGAACAAAATTGAAAAGAATTTATTGAAATAACAAAGAATAGCATCCTAGATCTTCCCAAAGGAAAAAGAATCAAGTAATGAACATGTATGTATTTGTTTTTTCTCCTCCAGGAAAGTAACCAAAGAAGGTGCCAGCTGAAACAGTGACAAGTAGAAGTTAAAAAGAAAATCCACAATCATTTATTTCCCTGGAATACTTGAATTGGGAATTGTATTGCTTCCATTATTATTGTTATTGCTAGAAGTCAACTTTCCACCGTTGTTGCTGATAGTTGTAACGTTGGTACCACTAGTGTTTTTGGGGTGGGAACCACCTATTATTGACGTAATCGCTGTCGCTAGAGCTGCAGTGAAATTAGGATCCGCCGTAATGGCAGCTGTTGCGGCACTTACACTATCGGCCAACGAAGTCAGCGGCGTTGCTGCTAGCTGTGATGACTGACCTAGTTGGTTACATTCCATGTCTTGAGACATTTGTAGACCAGAGAATTTTGATTGATTATAAAGTGCCTGTTCGAAAATCTGAGGTAACAATGCTACTGCTGGGGCATCAGCAAAGTTTGGAAATGGAAGCCGGAATTGTGTTGATTGCCTAGGGACCTGTAAAGGGCTCGGATTCTGTGTTAGGTCTAGTGTGACTGTGGGAAATGGAGCTGAAGCTGAAATGGTTGCCACGCTAGAGGAGCATGGGAGCAGAGTCCTGGTGAGGAAATTTGAGTTCATTAGTCCATCAGCACTAGACACTGAGCCTGACAGCAACATTCTTGCGGCCGATGAAGTGGTTGATGCCATTGCCAAGGCGGCCGGTGGCAAAGGATGGTTGTGATTACCTTCGTATGTTGTTATGAGGATTGTTCGGTCTTCTGCACATCTTTGTACCTGTTAAAAAGGTTTCACATGTCGCTTCAAATCCAGGAAACTGAAGAGTTATGCCATTGTCGATTGATCAAAATTTTATTAGACATATTAAATTTTCTCAAAGATGGGCTTTAAAACAGCTTTCCAAACGTGGGTTTCCCACAGGATAGATCAATAGCAGCACTGAAATAGAAATCCTAGAAGTCTTCTAATTCTTTGTCTGACATTAATAGTCATTAAAAGCCGCATGGTGTCTGTTCCTTTCGCAAAATGTCAACTGGATATGAACTGACGAACAACTAAAAGCGGATAAAGCAGTTGACGACTTTTTGGTCTTAACTGAAAACGACAATAAGTAGTTTAACTTCAAACAGAATATGATAAATCAAAAGAAAAATTACCTGTTTACGAACTGGACAACCAGCAGCCATGGTACACCGATAATAAGCTCGAGGACATGGATTACCCTTTGCCATCTTCTGTCCATACTTTCGCCATTGACATCCATCAGTAATCTACAAAAAATTCCCCAAATTCATAAAATGCGCAAAAAAATTTCAAAGGTATATAAACTTCTTTTAATACACAATTCACAGTACCAAAGGAGCCTCTGATCGAGCCCTAATCGATACACGCGCTTTCCTTATGGTGGCTTCTGTTTGATCAATGCTTGTGGAGGAATTGAATCTTGTAATCTTACTAGGCCCCCAACTTTGTGATCCTTGATCTGGGCTGTCCCCTCTCTGATCGATTCCTCTATCCAGCCCCTTCCTATCTTCATCAAGTACCATCAGTTCTTTGTTATTTTTCCCATTCTTTGCATTATTTCCGGGGGATCTTGACCGATCGCACCTTCTTCTTACAGACGGAGAAAGGGAAAGCTCGTCAGCATTACCACCAGCAGCAGCTAGACCAAGATCCACGATTTGTCTAGGTACTACTCCATTTCCACTACGTGTTTTCTCTTGGCCATGTTCTTCATTAGTTTCAGAAGTCTTTTGGCCCTGCATAAGCGTCACTAACTGCATCTGTAACGTGTTGTAGTTGCTAGTAACCTGATTTGCCATGTCTCGTAATCGTAAATTCTCCATCTTTATCCTTTCTAACTCGGCGCGTAGAGCTGCCAGCTGCCCAAAATAGCAAGTAGCTAAGTAACGTGTATCAACACGAAATGGAAATCGATGGATTCATGAATTCGATCTTTTTCTGATGAGTACCTCACTCTTAGCTCTTTTATCTTCCATGTTTGAAGACATCCCATCTTCCACCACAGATTGGTCAGTGCTAGTATTGGTAGTGAGAAGATTCAAGCCAGTCTATAGACAGAACTAAAAAGTAATCAATACGATTAAAAACGACGAAAGAAATTGAAGAATTGCATAACCAAAACATTAACTAAGTGGCAAATTAATTGTTGAAGACTTACGTTAACGATTAACTCAAAACCACGACTATTGTCGTCCTCCAAATCATCGGTTTGGTCCGTGGTGGGCTTAAGTACATCAACATGCATTTTGTTGTCAGCGAAGAAGTCCATGGTCTCACGGATGACCGCCCGTTTGTTATCATCAGAGGAAAGAGGAGAATGATTATCATGGTCGAGATGGTCATGAGAAGAGTGAAGGTTGACTGGGAATTGGATGGTTGTGGTAGGAGGAGAAGACCTAGTAGGAGTAGAATCCATCATAGCAGCAGTGCAAGTGGTTGTTGTAGTAGAACTAAATAGCTTCTTGTTGTTACACTTGGTTTCTGGTTCTTCAGGGAAGGAATTAAGACGGTTGGTTTGAGTAGAATTAAAAATCCGTCACTACCACCAGTACTGAAGATTAGATCTGAATCAATGGAAAGTCCACTTCTTCCCTTGGCCATAAATCAAGAGTGAAACTTTAGAGGGAGAAAGACAGAAGAGAGGGAGGGTGTGTCAAGTCTCTAAACGGTGCAATAGACTCGGCAATAAAAGAGGGGGGTTGAGACTTTAGAAGAAGACCAAGGTGTAAAGTAGTAATAGACTAATTAATAGTAGTTTGTGTTAAATTTTGAGTTTAGATTTAGATTTGGATTTTGGAGAGAAAGTGAAGGGATGTGGAAGATATGCTTGGATGATGAGATTTGCTCTGTAAGAAAAATTTTTGGATTTCCTCTTTTATTACTTTGTCAAACTTCACTTCTCTTTTTCCTTCCATTCTACATCTTGGTCACTTTTGGTCCATGAAAGTATCAAACTTTGTTTAATACATCACCCTATACTAAGAAATGAACTATATAATATGTTTTATCTTAAGATTTTGAAATGGGAGATACACTTTCCAACCCACCGTAATATTAGTGATGAGGTGAGTCAATACTTATTGATTACAAACAAGTTTGCTTCACTTTCTTCGTTGAATGTTGGACAACAATGGAGGACGGGATGAGAAGAAATTAAACAGAAAGCGACTTTTTCAACGTAAGGATTGGATCAGAAGCTGATGAGATGAGGTGAACTAATCAGGCGGACAGATCAGAATCGGAAACGGACGGAGTCCATGTGGGTTGAAAGAAAGCAAAAAAGTGGGCCCAAAAGCAATGGAAAGTGGTTAGATAGTGTAATGAAATGTCAAAATAAAAGAAAAGGGCAAAAGAGGAAAACTGGCAGACAGACTCAACTCAAGTGTTGCTTTTAGTCAACACTTTTTATTTTGGAAGGATGATCAATCAGTGACTAGGCTGTATGGGTCCCACTTTGACTTTGAACACGTAAGATAAGAGTAATCGGTTGGAACCATCTCCAACGGGGTTGATTGACCCCGTCAGCTCTTTTAGACCGAATCCCTTGCCTTCTTGTTCTCCACCCCCTCGTAAAACTGTCTGGAGACCACCTGTTGATTCCCTCCCTACCTTTCATAGATTTGTTATGTATATTGTTCCATTTCCTGTCTCTGATCTTATGATATCCTCTTATGCCTTAACTTGCCTTATATTACGGTTTCCGTTTCCTGACTTACGGTGCGAACTTCCATTTTCTGAAAAGAAAAAAGATAAAGGGTAATTCTTCAATGAACTCGTCGTCCCAAGAAGAAAAAGCGTGAACTTACGTAATCACATGCTATATAGGTAAACATGAATGTGTGACTCACAACTCACAAGACCATTTATTGAAAAGTTAAGATCTTTTTTTTTTTTTTTTTGAAACTAAGTTAAGATCTTATTTAAAAATATAGAAATAATGAACTTGCTCGTTCACGACGAATGATGTAATTAGTATTTCATCGGATGATTTATGTGATGGTGTTAAAATTATAACGACGTTGATTTATGTCTTACAGCTACTCCGTTGGTTGAAGTTTAATAATATAATTATTTAAAGGTATCTTGTATCTTATAAATTTCTCTCTCTAAACCACTCTTTTGGTAATACCATGATTTGGGGGTCATCATGCATACTAATTTTGATCTATAGATATTTTTTTAGACAATTAAAGATGGATTAAAAAAGTTTAATTTATCTAATCCTAAATATGATTTAAGTTATGTTTGATTGGACGTAAAGTTTTTTATGAAATGAAATGTAATACAAGGTAATGAAATAGTTTATAATATAATGGAATGTAAATGGATGTAATATTAGAAAATTGTTATTTGGGAGGGATAAAATGATTCATAATATAGTATAATAAAATATTGTTTGGTTGAAGGGTTTATAATATAGTATTGTGTAAAGTTATTTATCATTTTATATTTCATCCTAAACCTCTCAAATTGAAAGTTTTTTTTACTGTTTAGAATGAAACGAGATGTCATATGAAACTCTTCCATTTCATTACCTTCAATTCCATTCTATTTTAAACCCTCATCTCAAACGATGAAATAGTATTACATTCTATTCCATTAATAAACTTTTAACTAAACATACCCTTAGGGTTAGAATTTATATCCATTGTCAACATATTTAGGAACTTAATAGGTCATATACAAAAAATAATTGAAAAGAGAAAAAGAATTTTAAAAAAGCTAGACTTGATTGTAAAATTTGAGAAACTTTATGTTTAAATATGAGATATGTAATAAATAAGGATCAATATGAGATATTGAATCTTATTTAAGTCCAATTGGTATTTAATTATAATTAATTTTCATTTTCATTAAAGATTCATTAAAAATAATTTTTTATTTCAATTAAATTACTAAAAATCTAAGTCTTATTATAAATAGATTTAGGCTTTAAAGGTGCTAACACTTTTTATCTAATCCTCTCTACAACAATTATAGAGTTACCATTAGATGTCTAATGCGTATGCAACTGTGGTAATTGAGATGAGTCGATTTCTAATACGTTTCAAGGGAAATAATAAAAATAATAATCAAGTTTCACTATAAGGTATGAATTATGATTTATACTCTCTTTTTTTACATGCTATTCATATTATAGAAAATTTGTATTTATTTCATTGCATATAAGATCATATTCTGCTTCGATTTACCAATAAACATGATATCAATTGCAATATGTTTTTATAGTATAATATACTAATAATACTCCATCTGAGTCTTATGTCAATTAGCTCTTTTATAAATTACCTAAAGCTCAATATTGAGAATATTGATTAGGTTTATGGAAGTTAGAACTTAATATGAAATTATCTATTAATGGAAATCAAATTGTCAATGCCTGTTTCTAGGCATTTCTAAACTTATCAGTTAGTTAAAAAAATTATTAAAAAGTTTAAATTAGCCACATATGTTTTCAAGAGATAGTCAAATAGACCAATTTGTCCTTTAATTCTTCTTTTAAGCAATTCTCAATGTCTCATCCTAGGATTGACTATAGTTGAGATTCTAGTTATACTAGTTGAGACATAAGCCTTTTTTTCTCTTCAAGAGCTTCAACTCTCAAGGCTTGCCTTTTAGGAATGTAAACTAACTTATCCTATGCTGAATAATTTTGACCTTAAACAAGATCTACAGTCCAAGACTTTCTCATTCACAGGATTATCAAAAAAAGGCAAATGTAGAGTATACTTGTCTTTTTGTATGACTAGATCTACATTATTCATGAATTAAGCTTTTAGGAGAGAGAAAACTTAGAAGAAAGTGATAAAATAGAAAATACACTTCATTTATTGATGGCACGAATAAGGTGTGATTATAAAGGAAGAGAAACTTTGCTTTCATAGGCCAAGCAAGGGAGAGCAAAATAAATAACTTTTAAATAACAACCGTGAATAGTACAATAATGGAAAGTAAAGTATAAAAGTGCATAGTAAAAGTAAAAATTATTGGGAAGCACTAGGTCCCAAAAATACTGCTAAAAGATAAGATAAAATCTCTTAACATGATGGTACAAACAAGGATTAAGGTCCAATGTCATCATTAAATGTAGCATCCCGTTACCGATGTGATGGACATATTGGTAATTGGGACAGGATAGGAATTTATACTGCATTTATTCATTGAGTATTATTTTGGCCTCTGATTTTAGAGGAATAGATCCTTTTGCACATGCATATGCATAGTGACATGCATTCATGATTTTTCCGGCATTTAATTGTGATTATGTTTTGAATTGTA
>JANIHY010000009.1:6242680-6263897 GCA_027479065.1 Erythroxylum brevipes
CACAGCCGCAGCCCGGATCGTGCATACTCGTGTGGATACCGGTAGAGGGCATTCGCGTTTGCAGTGTCTTGGAATCCAAAAAAGAAGCAACCTATCCACAGCAACAAGGTATTTTCGTACATCCTTGGTATTTTTTATTATACATCATGTTGTTGTATGGTCTTTTCCGCAGTGTATTGTGAATACTTAGACCGTACGCGATCCAACACATCAACCCACTGACGTTGCCGAGACTTCTAGACATTAGCTTCGGAAGCTATTGGTGAGTAACCTAGATGGTTTCTCTCAATTATTGCTTGCTTATAAATTTGTGGTGAATAATGGTGGGATTGTGATTGTGATTTGATTATGGATTCTAGATAAAAGGTCCGATGATTGTGTACTGGGAAGTTGCATTATTGAAGTGCTACTTGTATGTGAATTTGAGACCTACGTGCCTATGTTGTGATTGATTGATATATATATATGTGTAGACATTGTGGCTTATGTATACATGTGATTAATTGTGACATATGCATTTCATTCGTGAATGCATAATCAGATAATGACAGTTGTGACCGGAGCAGCCACCGATTAGAGCTTAAAGTTCAACGAGTTTTTTCGAGCCTCGAGCTCAACAGTGATTTAGAGCCTCAGGCTCAACGATTAATGAGCCCTATATGAGACAGTTCAGGCGCTAGGTAACAACACCGAAATAATTGAAACAGTGTCACATGTGCACAGCATATATATAATTGAGTGACTAAATTGTATTGGCTGTAAAGTGTGAAATGTGTAATGATGTGAACTTGTGATATATTTATGTTGTAAATTGTTGTGTTGTGTTGCTTAGATTGAGTGGACCATCGATGATGGTTATCTCACTGAGTTTGTAAAACTCACCAAAATTGCAACGTTATCTTTTCAGGACTTAGAATAGACTCCTAGCTACAGAGGGGCTTTTCTAGCCGTGTAGATAGTACTGGCAAGAGAAGTCATGGATCACAGATCAGTCAGTTGGGACTTTTGGGATGACCTAGATAGATATGTTGTTTTCCTCTTTTTTGTAGCATTTTGTATTAGGTTTTTGGGATTTATGTACAGTAGTACAGGATGACAGACTTGTAAACAGTTGTTTTTTATAAATGAAATGAAGAAAAAGTTGGTTTCAAAATGATCGTGATTTTTATATTGATGTTTTATTGATGATGCCATACGAAATGAAGTAATAATTGTTCGTAGCTCGCCTTATCGTAGGATATGTATCGGAATGACCCGCGGACGTCCCGGTGTGTACCTTGCGATAAGGGGGTGCTACATTTAATTTAGCAATTCAATGTTAAATGTGTAGCTGCACATTTAGGTATAAAAAACTGAAATATGACCTCCTTCTTTCTTTATTAACTTTATTTCAATTTAATTAATCTATTAATCAAATCAAACCAAAGTCAAGCCCAATATTAAATGCTCATTTAGGCTTCTAATTAAAGTAACCCAACATTCAATCATGGGTTTTAAAACCTCTATTTATATTTCTTACTTTGCTTGATAACCTTCCTAGAAGCCAAATAGGGAATCTAATTGGACTTATATAATTCAAGCTCCAATAAGTCTGTAATTAATTTAATCTCATTAAAATTAATTCCAGCTTATTAACCAAATGTCATTCCACTAAAGAAAATTGGTTGAACTCTTGAATTAATAAATATTATGATAATACATGTTTCAAATAAGATTTCCAATTGCAAACTTTATTATGAACCATATTATAACCATCTACATAATAAAGGGTAAAATTACCATTTTTTTCTTATGTTGATTTTTCCTTTTAGATCTCCCGTTTTACTCTATATGGTGAATAACACATAAGATCTTATTTTGGTGTTAAGACTTGATAGGTAGCTAGTTTATCAAACTACTGACGCCAGTTTAATCACCAAACTCTATAAAATATCTAGAAGTGATTATATTACTATAAACTCTTTATTTGAGTGAATGTTCCCTGATACATGTTTCAATTAATAATTCCAACATGTGGACACTGAATTGATTCTTTGTAAAAATCTATTCCAATCATATCAAGAATTATAATGAAACACATATGAGTTCACCACTCATCAAGATTGTGGTTCGTAATAAAAGAATGTTAAGGTGTATGTTTTAAGATTTAAAATGTTGGGCCCCATTCCCAAAGCCCAACCAAGGTGTTGGACCTTGTTCCTTGAGCCTAACTATCCGATTAGGAGACAAAAAGCGTAAGTGGGTTTCCTTGTACGGTTATTTCAACGAACCCTCACTTGGTTTGAATCAATCCTTTCGAATTCAAAGCCAAAAGCTACCAATTTTTATAGAGTGGTAGCAAAGCGTGTTAGAAATCCAACGCTTCAAAAATCACTCAACTTGGAGGTCGGAAGAAGAAGTTATGGTCAAGAGAATCCAATATGTGTATGTCCTTATTCCAACTGAATATT
Organism: Erythroxylum brevipes; assembly: GCA_027479065.1. Taxonomy (NCBI): domain Eukaryota; kingdom Viridiplantae; phylum Streptophyta; class Magnoliopsida; order Malpighiales; family Erythroxylaceae; genus Erythroxylum; species Erythroxylum brevipes. Next base: position 6,245,131 of record JANIHY010000009.1, read on the forward strand.
TCTTGGTACGATTGCCATAAATTTTTCTATAAACGTCGGATTGATTTCGTTTTTAGACCATTGGAAAGAAGACATCGAGATCTACAACTATTATGAAGATCTCAAAGCAAGATTCGGCCTCCAAAATGGTCAAAATCACGATTTACCGTAGCTGACCCGAGGGTGTCCATTAAACGGACATGCATGTCTATTTAACAGACACACACTGGACTGAGGATCCTTTTCATCTGAGAAAGTCCGTTAAACGGACATGTGTGACCCAAAACCCCTTCCAAGCCTCTCCAATTCTTTCAACCTCTATCCTAACACCATATACATTCATAAACTCCCCAAATCCAACCCTTCCAGTATAATAACACTCCACAAACATTCAATTACCAATTTAATGCATTAAACTCCCACCAATGCAACTCAAATAACTCATAAAATACACAAACTCTCAACATTCAATATAACTGTCATGTTCATACCTCCCATACAACATCATCACATATTAAGCTCATAACTCTCAACTTCGATACCCAAATTTTGCAAACTTTAAACCGTTGAAAAGTTAAAAGGATAAACTACAAAGTTCAAGGAGACCATTATGCCAAATATGACCTAAATCAATCCCGATTCCTCCCATAAAATTAACACACAATTTACACCCTTATGGAACCTAAAATAGGCATTGCACACAATAAGATAAATAAGCACATACACAAGGGAATTTTTTTAATCTTTAATTCATTTCCAAGTCAAAATGGAGTTCATACAAAGCTTTCATACATACATAGATTTAATTACATATCGATATTTCATCAAAGCCTTAAAACAAGTTACAAAATACATTTGATGCTCAATGTTCAATATGCTTTTAAAGCTATTCAAAAGTCTAGCTCCTAACTTAATACAAAAGCTAACTCTCTCGGAATTGTCCAAATGCCTGCAAGGATTTATTGATCTTCTCGATCTGCACCTGAGGAGTGGGAAAATATTGGGTTGAGCTACATAGCACAGTGGCTAAAATATTTATAGCCATTGGCGATGAGTCACACAAATAACCGTATCTATACACATAAACACTCATTAGGCATACACTTCACAATGACAATTTACATTCACAATTCAATTCCCATTTCATAATTCACAACATCATCACATATTGGATGAAACTCAATTCAAAGAATAGCTTAGCACTTCCAATGCAAATGCACAACCAAATGGCTAGAAATCATCGATATATCCATCGGGATATAGGATCATAAATCTGCATCTCAAGAATTACTTAATAGAAGATAATCAGGGAGATTTAGAATTATGAACCTTTTGTTTTCTATTTGTTTTTCTTTTAATGAATGTTTGATTTCGGGTTCGATTATATGTAATTAAACGTCTAGTAAGTATTTAAGTTAGATGAACCCTATTTCAATATCTTAACATGTGTTGATCTTTCTATTAATGTCATTGATTGATTGATTTATTGCAATCCAATTATTTGTTTTATTTATGATCTAGTGTTCTAAAATGTTAAACCATAACCGAATTTTATATGTAGCGATTGGGAAATCTTAGGTTTGAATAGATCTATGGTAATTGGAAAGAGTTGATTTGTTTGTCCCCAAATTTTTTTCTTGATGAATAAGTATGATTTACATTAATTATGAGGTCTTTATGAAAGTTTGCTCGAGGCTTAGCAGAAAATCTTTAGGTAAGAAAGCTATTATCAGAGATTGGGTTCCCACCATCAGAGGCATGTGAGTTATTATGTGACAACAAAACAGCAATCAGTATTTGAGAGAATCCAGTCCACATGAACGAACCAAACATGTTGAGGTGGATAGACACTTCATCAAAGAGAAGCTAGACGTGGGAATAACTGAGTTACCTTTCGTACGGTCTGAAGATCAGCTTGCCGACATACTTATTAAAGCAGTCAACGGGAGGTTTTTTAATGAAGTCCTGTGCAAGTTGGGTATCGGAGATCCCACTACTCAACTTAAGGGGGAGTGTCAGAATATGGTAAAAGGAGGAAGATTAGGATCCCATCATATCCTCAATAGGATCAGTCAAATATCTTCGAATTAGGGATGATCATAGCAATTAGAATTAAATACCTTTCCTTGTATAGCACTTGGTGTACCTATATTTGTAGCTCTGTAAATCATTCCAAAACACATACTTTCTAATACCAAACTAAAACAAAGAATAGTGAGAAAAGCTTATGAAAATCAACAGCTGAAAGATTCAGCATAGGAGAATATAAGGAGATAATAGATTAAAAAAGACGTCTAATGCAAACACAGCTAAGGATTGAACCTTAGTAAGAATATTACAAGTTTAAAGAAAAAAGACGTTAATATCTCACATATGGCAAATCTTATGTTGACAAAGAATGAATGAATGAAATGATTTATAAATCCATAAAAGAAAACTCTTAACAGGTTAGTTTTGTATATTTGGTTCTCTTCAATTCCACATAGAGTTGTTTAGTTCTTTTAAACTAGAAATAGACTTGTTATCTCAAGATGTTGCAAAATGATACTAAAAAAGTTATATGGACCTAATAAAACATTACTGCATCAATAAAACGTCCGAAAAGTACTTATAGTTACCAACTTCTCATCAACTAATAACGTTTTCAGTTAAAAAGTGTGCAACATAATTTGAGCCTATCCTTATCCCAGAGAAACATCAACTCTGGTAGCTAGGATAGCATAAGGAGACGTAAGTAAAGGAGAGAACAACTTCTTTTGATGTGGTGAAGTAGGAGTTTAGCATTACGAATACATTTAACCATAGATTTCCTTCTCAGCTGACTCGAGCCTACTTTATGAACAATTGCCTGAATTCTGCTGGATTTCCTCGGTAAAAACTGCATTGCTTCTTCCTGACTCCTTGAGTGACATTTTGAAAGAACTTTTGTAGGGACTGCATAGCTTCTTCATCGTCCTAGATAGAATCATATCGCAAGGATCACATCAACTTAAAACTCAAGTCAACCACAATACAAATGGAACCTGCTCACTACTCAACAACATGGGTCTATAGATGAGGAAACTTGTAATCCATATTGCATAAACGTGAAAAATGCTGTCTACATGTTGTCAATGGTATGGGAATTCATAATATTTCCAGACTCAAATACATGGCATGCAGCTCTTGTAACCACAGAAGAAGTGAGCACGCATACCTTAGATTCGATAATTGTCAACTAAAATATTTTGCTTGAAATACTTGAATAAGAACAGCTATTTGATAGGGTAATAAGATCGTACTAGCTAGGTGCCCTATACAGCTTTTATAGCTTCAGCTCAAAGGCTTAAAAGTGTTTTCCTATACATGTTCTAACACAAAACATAAGGCTTCCATACAGTCCAACAATTTGATTGTAAATGATCAAAGTTGGCGTAAGATCATGTGTGGCTGCGTAATGCCCGCATATATATATTCTAGCACACGCGTATAAGCCTATACTGCAAATAATGAAAATCAAACAATTAAGTATTGGAACTTACACGGAGGATGTTAATGAACCTTGAATCGGTCAAAATCACAGGAAAGGACATCCTTAAACATTCACGTGCCCTGCATATGAAATATAAATGTAATACATATATAGTGCTGAAAATATTAATGGCAGCATGAGTGCAACTTTGCAGGGCTAACCTTGGACTTTCCGAGAAACTATGGTAACAGCAGATGATGAGTTTCAGCAACTGCTTGGATTGATTTTCAGAAAATTTCTCAATCATATTTCCTAAAGCTTGTCCTATGGAAAAAAATCGTTCCGCAATGGCACAGCAATAGTTCATACCCTGATTGTTTTTCAGAATCTTGTGGACTATAAATGTAGCTACCTGCATTCAGATGCATTAAGTAGTCTTAGACCAATCTCACAACATTTCCCTCAAGCTAGAGACTACAGATATTGGCCATGGATAGTATGTTAGGGAAACCAATCGTAAGCCACCTAATGATCATATTGGACTAGGACAACTTGAACTCTGACAGTTAAGACTGTTGACAGTTGCATCACCTCGAGTAAGTTTCATAAAATCTCCTATTTATTGCATAACTAAAAGACTTTTTGGAGCTTATGGTAAGGTGTACATTTTCTTGAAACCAAAGTCATAGTGATGGCATTCAGGTAAAGTCTTTGGGAACTTGCATAATTATGGAACAAAAATCCCAAGACAAAAGTTAATGCGGTAATGTAGAATTCATAAAATAAAGAGTTAAGACACAAACTGTTTGTGACAATCCATTGCCCACTTCCATGGAACGTAGACAACAGGGAAGTACTTGAGATTCAAGAAGGAATCGTACAACTCGTACGTCATCAGTCTGCAGAAGAAGAAGAGCTTCAATCCAAACTTGCAAGATCAAAAGCTGAACTTACCTTTCAGTCAAAGTTAGAATTGTGTAAAACCAACTTTTTCCTTTCCCCTATGCTATGGGATACTTTTACTACTTCTAAAAGCTTAAATGGCTCAAGAAATTATTAGTCTGTTTATCTCTGTGATGTTGTGACCAAAAAAAAAAAAGAAAGAAAGAAAACTGGCAAGAAGAAATCAAACAATCATGTCCACAGAAAAAACAAAATCTGAAGTTTATAAAATACCTTCACCAAAGCGCCAATAACACCTAAGCTGATAAGTCTTAGGGATTCATGAGGCGTTTCCTTTCTTGGGTTGCTAAGAAAAGGATAAATATAAGCAGGTATCTTAGCTGCATGTAATAAAATTTAATTAGAAAGCTCACCATCCCACTTGTCTTACGAATCACAAAGTGGAAGCATTCAGGTCTATATTTAAAGATAAAGGAAAGAACTTCATAACAGAATTTGGAAGCTATTACTTTAGCAGTCTGAACATTCATAAACTCCCGAAGCATAAGAAATCAACAAAGCTTATCGCTTTAACACTGAAACTGTGAAAGAATACATGGGATTAAACATTTTTTTGCGTTGATGAGTAACGCATAACAAAGATTCTAAAAAATCCAAATTACAACAAAGTTCATTTCATGCTAGTGAGAAATGCTCTGGATTGTCTCCACAGATTTCCCATCCCAGCCCTAACCCTCTTTATTTCAGACCAATTTTGAAAATCAGTTTCCCTTTTAGCCATTTTCCTAGGTGGGCTCTTTCTTGCTTCCCAGACCTGTCAATTAGTTACCATTAATGACAAAAATCCTTGCCCTTGGTTTCGCCCTGGTGAGCTCCTCCTCAACCCCAGTAGTCCCTAACTCGCTTTCGGACGTAGTGTCCTTCAAAGAGCAGATTCTATTAATTACCCCAGTGCGTTCCCTTTGCTTTCTCGTCCCTCTCCCCTTCCAAACCAAATGCTTCTCAGATGGCTGCTGTGGTCTCTATGGTTGTTAATAATGGTAAGGAAGCTCTCTCCAGCTGCACACAACCGATTAACAAGCTAGGCTAGAACAAAGTGATAGGGGACCCAATGTCTTTTGACTAGCTTAGGAATATTCCCCCTACCAATGAATCAATGGTTGTTTCTCTACCTATGGAGGTGCTTAGTATGGGAGCTCAAAAATGGAAAATTTCCTTGATAGGATTTATCAATGAGAAGCACCTCTGATTCCCCCGGGTTCAACAACAGGCCAATAACAACAAAAAAACCTGGACTAGAAAACAAAACGATTCTTTTTCTTCGGAGAGGATAAAGTTATCAAGATCCTAAAAGCTAGACCTTGGCACATCCAAGGAAGACCTATAATGCTCCAAAAATGGCGTCTAGGCTTAATTGTGGAGAAAGAAAATTTGAAGAACTTACTTATAAGGGTGAACTTTAACAACGTTCCCCTTGAATAGTGGTCATCTGACAGACTCAGTTACTTACTGATGTTATCTATCGATCATACACAAAAACTACAACAGAAACTACGAGAAATTTGGAGAGAGAAATTAGATGAGAACAAGACCAAACAGAGCAATTTTTAGAGACTCAACAATATATTGAAATTTTTTTAAATTGTATTCAGAATCAAAGTACACAATGCACACACTCTTTTTTTTTTAAGATTTACAGTATTTATAATACTCAATTTACAACTGTCAATAACCAACTTTTCTTGAGTTTCTTTAACTCGATTCTTGTACGTTGATTTGCATGGCGCTGCATGTGACGACCCTACACTCCACCTGAAATTCTGAGACATACTTCCTACAAATTCCTCCTTGGATCAGAAATTCAGCTTCTAAACTCCTATCATTTTTTCCAACTGTTCGAAACGTGCAACATTAAATCCTTTTGTTAATAGATTAGCGACTTGACCATCCGTATGAATATATTTAAGCTTTAACTCTCCTTCTTGTTGTATATCCCTCAGATAGTAATATCTAAGTTTGAAATGCTTAGTTTTACTATGAAAAACTAAATTCATTGAAATTGATATAGCCGCTTGATTATCAACATAAATCCCCGTAACTCCTTCTAAATGAACTTGTAAATCCATAAGCAACTTTCTATCCCATATCACTTGTTTTGCTGCTGCTGTAGCCGTAACCAATTCAGCTTCAGCTATTGAGAGTGCCACCAATTCTTGCTTCTTTGATGTCTATGAGAAGCATGTTGAGCCTAATGTTAAGCAGTATCCGGTAGTTCTTTTCATGTCTTCTGATGCTCCACCCCAATCGTTGTCTACATAACACATAAGCTCGCTTTTTCCAACATTTTCATATAACAATCCACAATCAATCGTTCCTTTCAAATACCTCAAAATTCTTTTCACCACAATTACATGTTGCTTTCTAGGATCACTGAAGTATCGGGAAAGCACACTAACTGAGTACAAAACATCAGGCCTTGTAGTTGTGATGTACATTAAGCAACCCACCAGACTCCTATAATTTTTTCTATCCACTTCATCGCCTTCTTCTCTCTTGACCTATTTTTCTTTTGGACAAATTAGGGTTGATACCTTCTTACATTTGTCCATCTTAAACCTCTTCAACACATCTCAAATATTTTTTTTTGTCTTACGGCTGTACACCCTTTACTCTGTAATGCCTCCATACCTAAATAATATTTCGTCACTTCTAGATCAGTCATTTCGAAAGCATTGCAAAATTGATTCTTCAAGGTCTCTATTTGTTTTTTCTGAACTTCCAATTAACATCAAGTCATCCACGTAAATTGAGATTATCACAACATCCCTTTGTTCTATTCTTACGTACAAAGTCGGCTCACTACAGCTTCGCTTAAACTCAATCTCAAGAAGTAAGGCATCAATCCTAGAGTACCAACAATGAGAGGCTTGCTTCAACCCATACAATGCTTTGTTTAATTTATACACTCGTTCTTCCCTTCCTTCTACTACAAATCCCTCTGGTTGTTGAACATAAATCTCTTCCTGTAAGACGTCATTAAGGAAGGCAGATTTCACGTCCATTTGATGTACCTTTCATCCTTTCTCAGCTGCAAGCACCAACAACAATCTGATTGTCTCAATCCTGGCTACAGGTGTGTAGATCTCTCCGAAATCTATCCCTTCGATTTGAGCATAACCCTTCACAGCAATCCTCGCTTTAATTTTATTGACTGAACCATTTGGATTGAGCTTTGTCTTAAACACCTATTTCAACCCAATAGCTCTCTTGTCTGGAGGTTTTTCTACTAAGGTCCATGTTTCATTCTTGTTTATCATGGACATCTCTTCCTTCATGGCTTCAAGCCATTTCGGATTTTTTAAGGCTTCTTGAACTCTGGAAGGTTCCAATATTGCTTCATTGCTTCTTTCATAAATTTCAGCCAAGCTCCTTGTCCCCCTCACTAGTACATGATCATATTCATCATCGGATTCTTGTGGAATGCGCTCCTCCTCAGATGTCCTCCCATTCTGGTCATTCTAAAATTTCGATTCTGCTACTTCTCCTGGTTCTACCTCTCCCTCATCATCATAAATGTCTGGGTTGTTTGTAATTGTCGGATTATTCGAAGGCATCATTATTGTTTGTCATCGTACTCCAATTATCTCCTTATCTCTAGCCCAGCTCCAACGCTCATCTTCAAAGAAGTGAATGTCTCTGTTTACTTTAATTTTCTTCTGGTTCAGATAATACAGCCTGTACCCTTTGCTAACCTCAGAGTAACCTACAAAGATCACAGCTTCAGTTTTGCTGTCCAGTTTGCTTCTTCTTGCCTAAGGAATGAGGGCACTACATAGAGATCCAAACACTTTCAGATTTCTCATTTTCGGTTTGAAACCATGCCACATCTCATGTGACATCTTGTCTTTAAGAGCTCGAGTATATACTTTGTTCAGCAGGAAGCAGGCAGTGGTCGCAGCCTCTGCCCAGAATTCCTTCGGAAGCTTCTTTTCCTCCATCATACACCTCGTCATCTCCACCACGGTTCTGTTCCTTCTTTCCACTACGCCATTCTGCTGTGAAGTGTAGCGCATGGTAACTTGATGCTTGATTCCTATTGTCTTACACATCACACAGAATTCATTAGATGTAAATTCTAAGTCGTTGTTTGTTCTTACTGACTTGATACTCATCCGGATTGTTTTTTTATGAAGGCCTTGAATTCCTTGAACACCTTTGCTACCTCTCCCTTCCTTTTAAGGCAGTAGATCCACGAATATCTAGTATAATCGTCTATTATCAACAGGAAGTATCTGCTTCCATTTAATGAAGCAATTGGCATGGGTCCACATACATCCATGTGCAGTAGCTGAAGTCTCTCCTCAACCCTCCATTTTGCCTTCTAGAATGGTGTTCGTGCTTGCTTCCCCATCATGCATACTTTACATGCAACGTGGTCATATGGAATTGATGGTAAGCCTCCGGTCATGTTTTTTTTCCTCAATGCATCCAATCCCTCCAAGTGATAATGCCCAAGCCTTCGATGCCATAGATCTTGTTCGGTTAAGTCTCCCACAAGCGCTTCTTGTTGCAGCTCTCCAGGCTTCATTGACAAGCTTTTATTCTTCATTAGAGTGCATAGAATCTCGTGGCCAAAATTATCAAAGACCTTACAAGAATTTGATTCAAAATGCACAGATGTACCTCTCTCAATCAACTGGGCTACACTCAAGAGATTATACCGTATCTTTGGTACATAAAGAACATCCAAGATGATCTTGACTCCTTTCCTAGTCACTATCTCCACTTCTCCTTTCCCTTCTACTCAGATGCAGTCTCCATTTCCAAGCTTCACGTTTACCTTCACCTCTTTATCCAAGGACTTGAAAAAATTTAGATCTGGAGACATGTGGCTAGTGCATCCACTATCAATCAACCAGTCAGATGGGTGATTCTTAACACGTTCGCTAGTCACCACAAACAGTTTCTCTTCTTCTTCTTCAGTCACTTGTGCGTTGGTTGCTACTTGTGTAGATTGTTTCTTACAGATGGTTTCCATGTGCCCTTTTTGATGACACTTTCTACATTCTATGTCTGGTCTTTTCCAACACCTGAAAGCTAAATGATTGGACTTACCGCAATGTGGGCAGGGATTGTAGTTGTTCGATTTAGCTCCTCCTGCGTTCTTGCTTCCATCTTTTTGGCGTGTTTGAGAGCCTTTGGAGCTTGACCATCCTTTCGGCTTTTTCTTCTTCTTGAATTTTTTTGAGTCTCTGTTTTGGCAAAGACTCGATAAGAACCTTCAGTTTCTTCATTCTTTCTCATCAAAGATCTCCGCTCTTGAGCTTGCAAGACACTCACGACCTCCGCAAGCTTTATTTATCCAATATCTTTGGAGTTCTCAAGAGAGACGATTGTTTCTTCGTACTTCTCAGGGACCGACACAAGTAGCTTGTGCACCAATCTTTGATTTTTGAATTCAACTCCAAAGAGTCTAATTTGATCAGCAAACAAAATTAATATTTTACAATAATTCTGGATCATCTCATCTTCTTTCATTTGAATTCTATCGAATTCCCTTAACAGATTTAATACTTTCATATTTTTTTATCTTCTCGTCAACCTCGTATTCTTGCTTCAAAAAATCCCAAATTTTTTTCACAGAAGCAAGACCCATAATTCGAGTGAAGATTGAGGGCGACATTGACTGGTATAGGCAAGATTTGGCTCGAGCTTTCTTTGCCACCCTCTCCCTCAACCATCGTAGTAGAACAATTTGAGCATCTTTAGTTGGAATCTCAACCGTATAGTCTTCATCGATTGGTTCCCACAAATCCTGTCCTTGCAGGTATGCCTCAATCTTGATCGCCCAGATTTGATATCCTTCACCATTGAATATCACAGGTTGCAGATTCTGCATTGAGCTCTCAGCCATCTTTGAGTGTTCTCCGCTCGCAATTGTGTCTTGTCCAAGAAAGAGATAGTCCTCCGAGCCAAGTTCTTCACCTACACCTTCACAGATCCCTTAAGAATCTAGCTATGATACCATTTTGATGTTATCTATCGATCATACACGAAAACTACAAGAGAAACTACTAGAAATTTAGAGAGAGAAGTATAGAGAGAGAAATTAGATGAGAACAAGGGTAAATAGAGCAATTTTTTAAGACTCAACAACAAGTTGAAATTTCTTCTATTGTATTCAGAATCAAAGTACATAATGTACACACTCATTTTCTATGGATTTACAGTATTTATAACACTCAATTTACAACTATCAATAACCAACTTTTCTTGAGTTTCTTTAACTCGGTTTTTGTACGTTGATTTGCATGACGTTGCATGTGATGGCCCTACAGTCCACCTGAAATTCTGAGACATAATTCCTACAATTACCTAGCAAGTTCACCGGGAAGACCTTTGTGCATGGATGAATAAATCGCTAATCTCAAAAGAATAGCGTACGAAAGGATCTATATCAAAGTAGAGATGAACAAGGCTCTCCTTGATAGTCTGAGTATAAAGAAGTTACGTGATGAAGTGAAACTCATAGAGGACTTCATTTCCGTAAGTTAGCAACGGAGACCTACTGGGAGGAATAGTCTAGGAATAAACGCAGTGAAGAGAAAATGAATATGGAAACACCTCAGTGAGTAACCACTTCTATGTGAACCTGAATATTTGAGCTCAACAAAGGTCAATCACATCTAAGGCATGAAAACAATGTTAGAAGACATGTTTGGAAAGGAGAAAATACAACTAGACTCAAAGCTAATGTGCTCACTCTTAAAGGCAGATAGTAAATCAAAAGTAGAGAATTCCACTAATGTACGCATATCAACTCCAAGTGTTTCAACAACGCTTGTGAACATTGGAGCCACAAAAGCTAACAAGACAAAACCTGGGCACGTGATTCGATCTATTGAGACCTACATTCACGGTAACTAGAACTTTTGTCTTTTCTTTTATTTCTGGCTGATATTTTTCTGTTTTCATCATACATAAATATAGGAACCACACTAGCTATTTTAGGAAGTAGACTAATATAAGAGGGACTTAATTTGATACGAAATCCTTGATAATCCTCATATAAATAAAATATTAATTAGAGAAATAATATTTTATTGAGATCTTTTGCAATTGACATCTCTAACCCTCCAAGTTGGATCATAGATATTAATCATGTCCAAATTGCAAACAAGTTCATTGAAGTTCTACCTTGATAGTCCTTTAGTGAGTATATCTATAGTTTGCTCTTTCTTAGGGACATATGTCATACAAATGGTCCTTTCATCTACCTTTTCCTTGATAAAGTGTCTATTCACTTCTACATGCTTGGTCTGATCATGTTAAATGAGATTTGGGGAGATACTAATAGCTGCTTAACTATTATAGTAGAGCCAGCTTGGTGGTTAAGTTGTAATATAAAGTTCTTCCAAGAGTTTAGTCAACCTCAACCACAATTTGTTACATACTCCTTGAGTTACTACTCTGAATTCAACTTCAGAGTAGTAACTCTTTCTCTATAAGTAGAAATAGATAGGTCTTCTCGATAAAGGGCTTCATTAAATTGACCAGTTATGCAATCACCGTCAAGTTTTTAGATCTCCACTTTTGTAGTGTAACAAAATCGATGGAAGGTGGTTTGTTCATCTCTCCAATAAGATACTCAATCTTCCCTTTTCCATCGATAACCATTCGAATTGATTATGCCCATTCTCTAAAATTTCTTCCATTCAGCTTCTCAACTATAAATTGGAAGGATGAGCTTGCGATTCCATTAGGACACATATTGGGAATGGTTACCTTTTCATCGAGGGCTTTAAATATAATTGATCCTCTATTTGAGACTCTAGTTTTTGTCATAGATGCCACAGTTTGTAGATCAATTTGCTATGATAACATGAATATTTGAGAGAAAAAACAAAACTCATGAATTTATGTGGTTCGATATATTGAGACCTATGTCCACGGTAACTAAAACTTATGTCTTTTCTTTTATTTTTGTCTCATTTCTTTTTACATCATACATATATATAAGGAACCATATTAGCTATTTTAGGAAGTAGACTAATATAAGGGGGATTTTGATTTGATATGAAATCCTTGATAATCCTTCTATAGATCAAATATTAATTAGAGAAGTAATATTCTAATGAGATCTTCTCTAATTCACATCTCTAACAACCTGGCTACAACTCCATGAAAAAGGAAGTAGTAACTATATCCCTCAAATGAATATAGTCATCTGGAATGTTAAGGATCTAAATAATCCTACAAATAATAAGATCTTAAGGAATTTTTATCCTTGAGGAAGCCTAGTTTTGTTGGTTTAGTTAAAACCAAGATTTTTGAATAGGAGTGGATCAATTTAAGCAATCATGAAGGTCACTAAAATGGCCATCTTATAGTCTCTCTAGACCCAAATCATCAATTGTAAGGCCTTGCTAGTCCAATCTTAAATACTCATAAACATCACTACGATTTATGTTATTAACTTGGAGTTCTTGAGGTAGCAACTTTGGATAGATCTCACCTCCTTAAGAGTCAATGGTGACTTCAATTGTATACTATTTTTATAAGAGGTGGATGGGATTAAGTGTAAGTTATAGCATATAAATGAGCACTGATCAATGTTCTTAAGTGAAGTAGTAGAGATTAATTTGAGTTTCATAGACAATTACTTCATTTGGAATAAAAGACAAAATGGGGCATGATTCTTCAAAAAAAAAAACCTTTTATAAATGCTTAGTTAACTTATCTTGGATTTCTAAATTCCCTCTCATGTTTGCTCACTTTTGTAATCCTCTCACATCAGATCACACATCAATTGAAATTTAGTTGAATATGGATTATAAAAAAAGGAATAACCCATTCAGATTTATTAACTATCTTTTGAAAGTTCTAGGCTTTATTAAAGCCACATTAAAAGGTTTGACTACTCAAGTGACTGGCACTTAAGTTTTCATTTTTGTGCAAAAGCTTAGAGCTATTAAGGGTGAACTAATTTAGTTGCATAAAGCGAGTAGCAACTCCATAGGAGAGGATTAAAAAAAAGCTTTATATTCCCTTAATTAGATGCAAGACAATCTAATCATTAATATAATAAGGCCCTTAAAACTATGGAGCTCTCATCTCTGAGGAGGATTAAGAATTACTTGGCTAACTGTGGGTAATAGGAATACAAAACTCCATCATAATGTCATTCTAGATAAGAAAAACATAAAATCATAGTTCCCTGCAAACTCACGGTGGTGTTAACATAAATGATCAACAACAGCTAAAATAGTTAGCCTTTAATCATTATAACCACTCTTGGGTTCATTTATGGAAGTAAGTTCTTTAACTAATTAGATTAGGAATTTTTTAGCAAATACCATTGCTTATTAAGGAAAAATGGTAACTAGCTCTATTATGGAATTGTTCAATAATAGGAGGCTTCTGAAAAAACTCAATAAAACCAACATATATTAGTCCCTAAAGCCCTCAACCTAACTTCTCTTCATGACTATAGGACAATTTTTTTGTAATTTTTGATATATAAGGGTATCCAAAGAATTTTATCTTTAAGACTGAGAATTGTTCTCAGGAAAATCATATGCTCTTGTCAAGGAGCTAATATTTAGGGTATAAGCATAGGTGATAACATTTTGATTGCCTAAAAATTGTTCAAGAGCTACCATAAAAGAAAAAAAAAAGGAGTTGTATCTTGAAGATTGATTTTAACAAAGCTTTTGACTCCTTAAACTAGAATTTCATATTTAGCTTAATAGAGGTGCCAAGTTTTCATAGAAAGTTCACCAATTGCATTATGCAATTTGACACCATCACTTTATTCTCTACACTAGCTAATATACAACCCAAAAAGATGTTTAAAGCTACCAAAGAGCTTAGGCAATAGGATCCCTTGTCCCTTTAGTTATTTTGCATGAGTATAAAAATCCTCTACAAAATTATTGGTTTGAACATCTCTAAGGAACCATGTTTTGAATCTCATTATAAATGTAATAAGATTGGCATTTTTAATATCTCTTTTGTAGATGGTTTGATATTACTTTGTGGGGTAATAGCTAAATCAATTGAGATGATCATCAACCCCTTAGAGCAGTTGAAAAACATATCAAGCTCAACTATAATCCAAGTGAAGGTAGCTTTTGCCTCCCAATAGGCTCTAATAAAATTAAGGATTTGTTAACATTAAAAAAGGGTTTCAAATAGGAAAAGATTCTTATTAAATACTTAGGTTTCCTATAACAACTAGGAGGCTCTCATTCTCTAATTATATACCCTCATTGACTCAATTCAAAAGAGGCTGAATAGTTGGTGTAATAAGGCTCTTACATACAGTAAAAGACTTTAACTAATTATCTCAATATTGAATAATTCACAAATCTATTGGACCTCTCACATACCAATCCTAAGGAGATAAAAAAGACCATTGAAAAGATGCTAAAGAAGTTCCTCTAGTCTGGACTTAAGGACAAAGCTAAAGTGCCTAGAGTAAAATGGTAAGAAAATTTATTTTCCAAAGGATAATGAGGGACATGGAATCAATTCATTTAGAATCTTGAGTAAGGTTCCCCTAATTAAGAGGCTATAAAAAATTTATACAGATAAGGAATCACTTTAAGTCCAATGGATACATGTGCTCTTCTTGAAGCGAGAGAATATATGGTTAGTTAAACTAAAAACAAATACTTCATGGCCTTAAGGTAAATAGATGAGGCATTCAATTTGCTCAGTTATCAAACTTAAAATCAGTAATGGAAAAGGTACTTCATTTTGGTTTGAAAACTAGCACAAATTGGGACCTTTTTACAAGCTTCAGAAATTTGATACAATCAAAGCAAGGATTCTTGTTAATATTAAGGTGGAAGTAATTATAAAAGATAATACATGGAATTAGCCAATTCATACTTTAAGGGGCTTTAGGGTAATCAAAGAGTATTGTCTCTTATGATTGTATAATAAGTTGATGTGATACTCTAACCTCTTATGCAAGAAGTTGTTGGTAGTTTCACAAAACATAATTGATTGGCAAAAGCGAGTTTAGAATTGGAATCTTATCCATCAGACATCCTTCATCCTTTGGCTCACGATTAAAGACAAGTTGGGAATCAAAAATGATCTCAAGGTATCCTAGATGAATGCTACTTGTGTCCTTTATCAAGATAACAATAAGGACCTAAACCACCTATTCTCCAATTGTAGATTCTCCAGCTTTATTTAGCATCACATTGTCACTCTTTGCAATCTCAATTGTAATTTCTCTCAATAGAAAGACATTGTTTCATGGGTTATGAACCTTAATCGTCTTATGAACGATAATCTAAATATGTTCAGGTTAGCTTTGGGTGCAATAGTATATATATCTATCATTTGGTTGAAAGAAATCAAAAGATTTATAAAGGAGCTCAAACTAACTCAAAGATTACATGTTAAAGGCTCTTATGTAAAATTAGTGTCACATCTAATTCGTAAATTCCATATGTATTTGAAAAATTAGATTTATTACCTTGAACAAATGGTAGCCTTGTAATAGGGTGTGCAGCTACACCCTGTGTGGCATACAATGTACTTAATGTTAAATTAACATTTTAAAAAGAGCAATGGGAGAATTTTAATGTTAATCACGTTGCAATGGCACTTTATTACTACTAGTTTGTATATTGCAATAAAATAAATCATTTAAGTACTGTTAGACATATGTGCAAATCCATTTTTGCATAAAAGATACTCAATTCTCTACCCTATTCATGTTTTCACTTTGTATAGAACGTAAATGTTAAACTATTTCTGTTCCCCATTTTCCATCTGTACTCTACTTTCAAAACATGTTTTATATAATCATTCTAAAAAAATTATAACAATTATAACTTCATTCTCACATCGATACCGCTTCCTTCCAAGTTCCACTTATCAGTTTCTTGGCATAATAGGAAATAAAAGTGTCAACTTAATAAATGTGAAGCTTTGAGTTTGAATGACTAATAAGTGATTAGGGAAAAAAGACAAATTACATATTTTAAATATTACTTATGAGTTTATCATTTGACTAAAATGGCATGCAGGAGAAAATGGGCAAAAATCTATAAGAGTATTTTTAATGTTTCCTAGAATTTGATCTAAAACACGTTGTAAAGCAGATAACTTGCATTATGTTTATATAAGCAAAACTCTTATTTATTGAATGGTGCATCATGGCACAATCTCTAGTGGTCTGGCCCAAGCATAAGATAAGAAACAAAACAATTTAAACATAAATGAGCATAAGATATAAGGCTCACCTGAAGTAAAGAAAGAACATTTCTCACATTCCTGGAGTCTCTTTCTGTTAGGTTTGGGATACAAATCTTGGGGTATGTTGAAATAATTACCTGAATGGAGTGTCTTTTAAAACTAATATATAATCAAAGAGTTGTGTGTAACTCATGATGATTTCAATTTTTTATAAATGCACAAAATAATATCAGGAACAATTAATGGATGCATATATTGTTCTTTTACCTGGAGAAGCACAGTCATAGTACCAACACTATGCCACAACAATGGCGCCAGCTCTCCTCGAATTTCCTGATTCTAGAATACAAGGATATGATAATTATACATATTTCATGTCTAGTCCGTCAAGAAAACATTGTTTTCAACGCCTCTTTTAATTTTTCTTATCCATAAGTCTTAGAACTATGTGTAAAAAGAATTTCTGGTGTTCCATCTTTTTCAACAATTCAGACTCTCTTTCCATAGGATCTTAAACAGTAAGTAATGTTCACACGCATCAAGTAAATCATAAACTTGCTATAACAGCACGACGATAACCACTAACCATTTAAAAGAACAATTTTAGGAAACCTATTGTTCACTAAAATTGGGGGATACCATGCTCGAAGTTCAATCTAAATGCCAACTTGAATGGCTACATTGTTCTGATTTTAAACTGTTGGCTAAGGAGCAAGATAACTAAATATTATTTGGGAGAAACATATCGCACATAGCATATTTCCATTTCCAACGACATTAAAATTTATAATTTTTAAAGAGTTAAATCTGAAAAAATAAAGAGTTAAAGATGAATCTTTCGAAGTACAGAAATTCCGGCACTGGTCATACTTTCTGATGAACAAAAGTGAAGCCACCATGCAGAAGGTTAAATATAAGGGCCAACGATAGTTTAAAAACAAAAAACTCCGAAAATATAGGACTGTGGGGATTTAAAACATAAAACAAGAAATTAAGATTGAACTTTGTGGATTTACTACACATCCATATATATACCTTTGCGAGGAGGGCAAGAGCGAGTTCTTGAGTTTGAGCAGAGTGAAGCGCTTTGATCAACCGAAGCAAGTATTGTATTAGCTGATTACTATAAGGGGAAAAGTCCAACCCAGCAATGCTCGGAGTTTGCCAACTGGTGGACATTCTCGTCAACTTTTAAGAAATGACACCCACATCACGCGCACAACGAGAAGATGACAGAGGAAAGCGCAAATAGAGAAGAGAAAGATAGAGAGGTACCTTTGCGTAGTACGTTGGTGTCACTTGAACCCTCGGAGAGTCAGGATCCGCTGAGTGAGAATGCTAAAGAAGAGGAACGTACGTGTTTCTGCTGTTCTCTGGTTTCTTTCGTATATAAGGATACCATTTTATAGTGACAAATAGTTAAGAGATTAATAATAATGGATTTTGTATCTTTTCCATTTCAAGTTTGTATTAAATGCTAAAGAAGAGAAATAAATACACCAACGGTATATATAAAAGAAGTACCGCTGTAGCTTAATACAGTAGAAAAGTTAAAATTGTATATAAATGATATTTATGTATTATCTCCATCTATCATTCATGCATGCTTTCCTACCAAACTTCTTTTTGTTAAGGCTAGCGATGATCTACTCATTATTTTGTAACTGAACTTTTTCGTTTGACAAATATTATTTGGACTAGCATTTAATTACCATTTCGTCATTCCTGACATCCTCGCTTTCAACTATTATCTGTTATGTATCCCGAACTTCAGACTGAAAGCAGCAGTAATGATGATGTCTGGAGAAACGACAGTATGTCGACACGTGTGATTCATGCACGAATTCGTCGTTTAAAATAATTCGGACAAACTTGTCCAAAGGCGCCTCAAACTTCTAAGCCCGAGAACTAATATGCAATCGCTTCACGGAAATGGATGTTGATTGGCCTAGAGCGTCTTAGTAACACTCTTATAGTGTTCCTACAAGGATTAAGAGTGTTCCTACAAGGATTATAAATATTACTCGTCCTATTTAAAATAAATGTAGTTTTAGAGGGGTGCATATTTATTAAAAAAATTAATAAAATATTTGATACTCTTATTAATTGTATGTTGAAGCACATTGAAAATATAATGTGTAATTAGGATGTGAGAAAAATTAAAGGATAATTTTAGAAATAAAATTATAATTATGCATAAAAAGTCACGAATGAC
>JANIHY010000009.1:6289436-6307025 GCA_027479065.1 Erythroxylum brevipes
GCCATTAGTCACTCACATTTACCATTCTAACCCTCCCACAGGTAATGGGATATTACAATGTCAGTAATTTTTTTAAAAATAATGGGGACAAAAGGCAAAATAAGGGAAATAGGGGATGATATATATGAAAATGTAGCAAATGATGAAGTAGGGGAAGGGATTGTTCAAAAAGAGTATGCTTTTCTAAGTTGAAAGAATTAATAACTAAAATGATGGAACAATAATCTGAACCACATAAAGATGTAATAAAAGACAATGGATATGATATAAGCATGGATAAGGAAGAAATTACTACTGCTCAATGCAAAGGTAATCATATATTATCTTATTTTTTTAAAAAAATTCTTATGTATACTAACATTAATAATTATTTTGAATATCAAAGTTGTGAAGAAGATGGGGAGAGGCAACTTTGCTTAAGGAGGTTCATGCAAGATTGACGAAACAATGGAAACCAATTTTTTTCAATGCTCTTAATCAAGCAATTGATTATGATGAGAAGAAGTTGACTAAATTAACATTTTTTCTTAGGTACTATGGCTCGTAAACAAAAACTTGCACCTCTAAACCATGTTAATTAGTGATAAGTGTAAATTGTATCATGTTTTAGGGCAAAGTTTGATATGTGTTTAGCCATTAATTCAATCATTTAGTATTTTTTTAGGTTAGAAGTGTGTTAGTTTGTTAATTATTTATTTCTAAGTGTTTTACGGGTTAGTACAAGTATTTGAGCTTAAATATATGTTTTTAAGGTATCTTGATGTGTCTGTTAGTGTTTCAAGGTCAACATAAAAGAATGGAGGAGTTTTGGAGAAATTTAGGCTGAAACAATGAGCCACGATTATGGCATGTCTGGACACGATCGTGATAGAAGTCTCAGATGTGAGCCACGATCATGGCCTACGACAGGCAGACACACAGACACTCTTGAATGTCAAGTTTTGAGGTTTTCTTGACCTTTTAGACCCAAAAAATACCCTAGGGTTACTGAAAACACAAGAGGATATAAAAAGAATAAAAAGAAGGCAGAGAAACAAGCCTTTTACATCAACCACCTTGATAAACCTAAGGAGAAATCATTGAGATATAGATGAAGAGAAGAAGAAAGAGAGAAGAGGTGAACAAGTTGGCTTTAAGTACTTCCTAGCCCAGGAGTTTCCTGGCGTCACTGCCTCCCGTCATCTATTTTAGATTGTATTTCCTCTTCTTTTCAGTTTTATTATTGTGTAGAATTGGATTGAATAGTTGAAGATAGGATCTAGAATTTTGAGGATGTTTTAAACTCACCTTTAAAATTTTATTCTTGAATTAATAAGAATATGATTTGTTATGTATTTGTTGGATGTTTTTGTGGTTTGATTCTACTATTGCATAATTTAAGAATAAACTGAGAGGGTGAATCGAATAAAAAACAATTAAATTGGAATAGCAAGAGTTAGGTGATTTAATAGAAACTAGAATTAAATCAAATCGATAATTTGTGCAGAAAGAGATCTTGTATTGGTTTCCAATAGTTTAGTAGAGAACTTCAAAACTAATTAGGATTTTGGATAGGTTGTGAATTGAGATATTGTAACATCCATAGTCTGATTAGAGTTTACGATGAAAGGTTAATGATTATAACTCTATAGAGAGTAATTAACCCTAAGATAGTCTAAAACCAACAATTCAATAATTCATAATCAGTTAGGTTAGCATTAAGGATAAGTAAAATTCCTTTTCTCTCCATTGGTAATTTCCTTCAGTTATTCTTGGCTGTGTTGCAAATTGTTTAATAATTAGTATTTTCATGTTTGGTTCTTAATTTGATTGTTTGAATTAAATTCTCTTATTAGTTTCGTTGTAGCTTAAATTTTTGTTATTTGTTTCTGGCGTTAGAGTTTAGGATTAAAATAATTCCCCCCTCGTGGGATCAATACCTTTAGCACTATGCTAACGAACTATGCACTTGTGGATTATCGAGGGTTAATATTTAACTTTACACACAACTAAACCAAAATCAAATTTTTGGTGATGTTGCCAAGGAGGTGATTAGTTTAATTCTTTAGTCTAAGGCATTTTAGTTAGCTTTTAGTTTATGTTTTTTCTTTTTATTTCTGAATCCATGCTCTTGCATGAATACAAAAATTACAAGAAGTTTAGGTTGTGCAACTGAAACCTTAGTGCTAGACATCATTTGATTATAACAATCAATTAGGAAAGCCGGCGCAAAGAAGAAGAAATCACAAAAGCAACAATGGCTAAGGAATTTAAACAAGATTTTGATCATGGGCAAACCAAAGACGTCTACAAAGAACCCATATGGATTCCATAAGACTAGGGTTCAATGCCACTAACCAAAGAGTAGCTAGGCCACCCGTATAAGCAGCCTCTTTTGAAATTAACCTAACCTCCTAATTATGCTTCAAGAAAATGTGCAATTCTATGAACCAACGAATAAAGATCCCAATGCACATATAGTAAATTTCCTTAAAATCTGTGATACCTTTCGATACCATCAAATGTTAGAGGATGTGGTAAGAATTAGGCTTTTCCTTTTTACCCTAAGAGATAAAGAAAAGGGGCCAGGTACTACTCCCTCAACTAGTTTGTGCCTTTTTAGACAAGTATTTTCCCCTTACCAAAACCATAAAGATTATCAAGGAGATTTCCCTACTTCTAGTAAAGTGAAGGGGATTCGAACTATGAAGCCTAGAAATGATACAAGGACTTGCAATGAAAATGTCCACACTACAACTTACATAAGGAATTCTTGTTGTAAACATTCTATAATAGAGTAACCCCACATATGAGAGGCACGATTAATGTAGCTTCAGAAGGATCATTAATGAGAAAGATGGTAGATGAAGTAGAAGAGCTAATAGAGGAGATGGTGAGTAATAGCTGCCTATGGACAAACAAATGTAGTAGACAACCCAAATAGCCCATCAATTTCTAAGAACCAAAAGGAGTTATATTTATTGATCAAATGAAAGAGATGCAGGCGAAAATTGTCAACTTAACTCGGCAGCTCAATAACATGAATGCTTCTTCCTTAACTTCGGTAAAAGCTACATAACTAAAGTGAGATTTCTGTGGATAGATGGACTATGATATGGTGGATGGCTTTTTGATGAAGGATAATGATCGAAAGCGAGTTAGTTATATGGGAGCTCAATATAGACAAGGAGGAGGAAACAATCCTTACTCTAACACATATAACCCAAGGTGGAAGAATCACCTTAACTTCTCTTGGACAAACAATGCTTGAGGATAATTAAGACCCTAAGGACCACCAAGTTTCCCGTAAGATAAACCTTGTTCAATGGAATCCAAACTAGAAAATTTTTTAGATAAACTTGGGACCCTAGATGATACATAAAAAGAGTCTTGAAGGCAAATTCGAACAAGTAACAAAAACCATGCCTCCTCAATACACAATCTAGAAGTCTAAGTAAACCAATTGTCAAATGCTTTCTCTATGTAAAATGTGATAATTCTTCCTAGCACTTCAAGAACAAAATTGAGAGAGCAACTAAAGGCTATTACACTTCGAAGTAGGAAGGAGCTTGAAACACCTACAAAGACAATAGAGGATCCCTTCCCTCTTCTTGAGAAAGATTAAGAAAAAGAGAAAGACTAAATATGAGGGAATACCCTCTTTATGTCGCTCCTCTACTGTATCAATCCAAGATTTCTTTTCCTTAACGATTACAAAAAAAGAAACTAGATGCACAATTTCCAAAATTTGTTGAGAAATTAAAGACATTACAGATAAATCTCTCATTTGTAAAGGCTTTGGAGATATGCCTAAATATGAAAAAAAAATTAAGGACATATTATCAAAGAAGCGTACTTAAGAAAATAATCAGACAGTAGCTCTAACTAGCACTTGTAGTTCTATAGTCACCAACCAGATGCCATATAAGTTGAAGGATCCAGGGAGTTTCATAATACTTTGTGTGGTTGGTGAATTTGAATTCATAAAATGCTTATGCTACTTAGGAGCATGTATTAATCTTATGCCTTTATCAATATTCAAGAAGTTTAGGCTAAATGAGGTTAAGCCAACATCGATGTTAATTCAGTTGGCTGATTAATCTATTATAAGATCATTTGGAATAATGGAAGATATGCTGATGTAAGTGGATAAGTCCATTATGATATTTGAGATACAATCAAATCTTCATCTACCCTGATGATTAAGAAAGACCATATTCACTACCCTTATAGTACCTTCGTGTACAAATGGATGCCTTTTGGACTATGCAATGCCCTGACTACATTTCAAAGATGTATGATGTTTATCTTCACCGATATGATCGAAGATATAATGGATTTGTTCATGGATGATTTTTTAATTTTTGGAGACTCTTTCAAAATGTTTTAAACTAATTTGGACAGAGTTCTTCAAAGATGTGAAGAGCCATACTTGGTGCTGAATTGAGAGAAATACCATTTTATAGTGCAAGAGGGGATAGTGTTAGGGCAGAAAATCTCACATCAAGGATTTGAAGTTGACAAAGAAAAAAAAGAAGCTATAGAAAACTTCCACCGCTAAGTAAAGTAAAAGGTGTGCGAGGATTCTTAGGTCATGTAGGATTTTACCGTCGATTTATCAAAGACTTCTCGCAAATTGCAAGACCTTTGATAAACTTATTAGTCAAGGACGTGCCCTTACTATTTGATGACAAGTGTATGTCTGCCTTCAATAAACTAAAGGAGGCATTAACATCAGCACCAATTCTATCACCACTGGACTGGACACTTCCATTTGAGGTTATATGTGATGTAAGCGACTAAGATTTAGGTTGTGTATTGGGCCAAAGGAAAGATAAAAGGTTGTATGCAATCAAATATAATAGTAAAACCCTTGTAGGGCCTCAGCTTAATTACACCACCGCAGAGAAGGAATTCCTCATAGTAAGGTATGCATATGATAAATTTCGACCATACCTTTTGGGATCAAAGGTAATTGTATTCACCGATCACACGACGTTAAAATACCTTTTCAACAAAAAGGATGCATAACCAAGGCTCATTCAATGGGTGTTACTTTAATAAGAATTTGATACAGAAGTGAGACATAAAATGGGAGCAGAAAATGTGGTTATAGACCACTTATTCAGACTAGAAGAAAGGGAAGGCAAGCCAAGTGAAGATATTAATGAAAATTTCCCTAATAAAACCCTGGTGCAACTCAAAAGTTTAGCTACACCATGGTTTGTCGATATTGCGAATTATATTACCAGTGGTAAACTTCCTTCTTATTGATCTTACTAATAAAAAAAGCAATTCCTATATGATTGTAACCGATATCTACAAGATGAGCCAAATTTATATAGAACATGCACTGATGGGTTAATACGACGATGTGTTCTGGAGAAGGAAATGTTGAACTTCTTAATGCAATGTCATAAAGGTCAATATGCTAGACATTATAAAGGTAACAAAACAACAGCTCGGAAACTCAAGAGTGGATTTTATTAGTCACAATTGCTTAAGGATACTCAAACTTTCGTGGCATAATGCGATTGGTGCTAGAGAATAGGTAACATCTCCAAAAGAGATGAGAGATGAGATGCCTTTATCCAACATTTTAAAAGTGGAAGTTTTTGGCGTATGGGACATCGCCTTTATGGATCCTTTCTTGTCTTTCAATGGGAAACATGTACAATTTAATAGGGGTGGATAATGTCTCACATTAGGCTAAAGCAGTGGCATCTCCTACCAATGATGGAAAGGCGGTGCAAAAGTTCATCAAACGGTTATTCAATATGTTTGGAGTGTTACGTAAGACAATAAGTCATAAAGGTACACATTTCTGCAACAAATCTTTTGATTCCCTCTTGAAAAGATATGGAGTGCACAACCATGTTGCTACACCCTACCATCCATAGGCTAGTGACCAAGTGGACGTTGTCAACAGGAAGCTGAAATGAATTTTGGAAAAGACGGTAAATAGCTCTAGAAAGGATTGGTCGATAAAGTTAGATTATGCCTTATGGGCTTATAGGATTGCTTTTAAAACACCTATTGGAACAACTCCTTATAGGCTTGTATATGAAAAAGCTTGTCATTTGTCGATCGAACTAGAACAACGGGCACACTAGGCGATAAAAGCATTAAATTTTGATTGAAAGCAAGTAGGAAAACATCAACTTTTGCAACTAGAGAAACTTGAAGATTTCCATTATAATGCATACGAAAATGTCAAACTCTACAAGGAAAAGGTAAAGAAATGGCACAATTCTAGTCTTAAACAAAAGGAATTTAAAGTAAAAGACATAGTTCTGCTACATTATTCAAGGTTGAGGCTATTTCCGGGGAAGTTAAAATCTCGATAGAGTGGACCTCTTACGGTCATTCAAGTTTCCAAGATAAAATCTCGTTGTAAACTATATCTCAGAGGATCAATTTCCAAGGACAAGGAAGTGATTTCCTTCTATTTGAATAATTAATACGCCTCTATAGATGTAAGGTCAAGTTAATGCATATTCAATAGTTTGATTGAAATTGTTAGGTTTAGTTAAAGTTTTTTTAAAAAAATAAAACTTTAATAATTTGAATTGATCTGGGATCACCAATTCTCTCACTCTCTTTAAGTAATATCAAGATAAGACAACAATCCTAGGTGTCTAGCGGATTTGTTCTCAATCCCTCACCATGCCCACCTCCATCACCGTGAGACTTTGTTTCTAACCCTTTTCTTTTAAATTTAGTCTTTTTTTTTATGTTACTTCTTTCCATGTTTGTTTTTTTGTCTCCTTCTCACATTTAGGATAATATGTTTTTCAAGCGTGGGGAGGGTTGCATGTTTTGCTTTGAGTGTGAATTTTACATATTGTATGATAGTTTGTTAGGTTACATATTGTGAACTGTGTGAATGTGTCGATGGCTTAGATGGAATGAAATTGATTTAATTTTGAACATAATCTATTAGGCTTCGAAGAGTCATTAGCTCGCAAAATTAGTGATTGGGTTCTTTGGCTAAATATGCAAGTTAATTAGGATTTAGTGTTACTTTATCACCCTATAATTTGTCACATTCATTCATAATTTTAGGGCTTTTGACTAAAGTAGCTTTGCTAGTATTTTTCATGAAAAACAGTAGCTAAAGTAACAAGGTAGGCATTAAAAAATATGTGTTTGTAATTTTTAAATAAATAACTATTCTGCTAGCCTTTGGGTTATGAATGGAGATAGTAGCTAGTTGAGAACGTCATGTAGCCGAGTAACCAGATTGACACGCAACACAAATGTGTGCCTTCATGTTAAAAGGCTATAATGACATTTCAACCAAGCAATTTAATAAAAACTTGACTTAGATGAGTAACCGGATCGACATTTATCACCAATGTTTGCCTCTGTGTAAAAAGACTAGGTTTATGTCCATAAAAAGTAATAAAAATGGTTTCTAATAAAACCTACAAAAATTGTAAGTAGCTTAACTTTTCATGAAAATGTACTTAACGGTAGTTATAGAGTTTGAATGACCAAATAATTATTAATGTGTGTGTACAATTGAAAACGGTAAATAACTTGACATTTGGGTCTTGATTAATATGTATATTTAGTACAGAGCTCCTAGATGTGGATTTTGCATGTTAATGATTTGGAATAACTTGAATGTTTGTGTTTAAAATTAAACTTGTTTCATGAAGTTGAAATCATTGTCTCATTATTGCATTATGTGGTTTGTGATTGTGTGTTGTTTGTTGTTTGTTTGCTTGAGGACAAGCAAGCGTTTAAGTGTGGGGATATTAATAAGTGTAAATTGCATCATGTTTTAAGGCATAATTTGATATATGTTTAGTTGTTAATTCAATCATTTAGTATGTGTTTAGGTTAGAATTGTGTTAGTTTGTTAATTATTTATGTTTTATGGGTTAGTACATGTCTTTGAGCTTAAATATTATATTTTTTAGGTACTTTGATGTGTTTGCTAATATTTCAGGCTCAACATCGAAAAACAGAGGACTTTTGGAGACATTCGGGCCAAAACAGGCCACGATCATGATAGAAGCTCCCAATTTAGCCCACGATCGTGGCCTACATACCACAATCTTGACAGAAGGATCGGATGTGAGTCATGATCATGGCTTGCGTCAAGTAGACGCGTAAACACTCACGAAAGTCAAGTTTTAAGGGACTTTTTGAATCTTTCAACCCTAAAAAAATCCTAGGGTTACCCAAAAAAATAAGAGGATATAAAAAGAACAAAAAGAGGTAGAGAAACTAGCATTTTACATCAACCACCTTGAGAAGCCGTAGAGAGAAATTATGGAGAGATAGAGGAAGAGAAGAAGCAAGAAATAAGAGGAGAAGAAGCTAACTCGAAGTACTTCTTAGATCAGGAGGTTTCTTGATGTCACTGCCTCTCGTTATCCATTTTAGATTATATTTACTGTTCTTTTCAGTTTTATTAGTGTATAGAATTAGATTGAACAGTTGATGATAAGATCTAGAATGTTGAGGATGTTTTAAACTCTCCTTCAGAATTTTATTCGTAAATTGATGATAATCTAATATTGTTTATGTGTTTTTTGCATATTGTTGTTGTTTGATTTTGCTATTGCATAATTCAATAATAAACTGAGAGGGTGAATTGAATGAAAAATGATTAAATTGAACTAACAAAAATTAGGTGATTTAATAGAAATCAGAATTAAATCAGATCGATAATTTGTGCGGAGAGAAATCTTGTACAAGTTTCCGATAGTTTAGTAGAAAACTTCAGAACCAATCAGCGAAAGATTCCCAAAGAACCTATTTGGGAATATGTTAAAGTAAGAAATCATTATCTTAATACTCCTTTCAATTTTGATTTATGAAATTGAAATAACTATTTATTACATTGCGGAAGAGATATATTATGCCATTAAAAGGTAAATAATGGAGTTTAAAAGCTGTTGGAGATGTATGGAGACTTTACAAGTGTAGAATAAAGGAAAAGCATTTGAAATAGTATATGACATATGTAAAAAGAATGGACAATCATCTTAAATACATAAGCAAAGAAGTCTTTAAGGATTTCATTTGTTATTGGAACCTCCTAAAAGTGAAACAAATTATTTACATGATATCTAAGTAATATAATGCTTCAATATGTAGCAAATTACTAAAACAAATATTCAAAATAAAAAACAACAAACTAAAATGCACACAGCTGATCATAAAAGCCTTGCAAGTATTTATACTGAGTTAAAAAGTTCTCCAATGAATTATAATCTATTAAAAAACTATTTTAATTTTGTAAGTTATTTCTAAATTATAATTAACAATTATTTCCAAGTATAGCAAAATGAAAGAGAGGATAAAACTTCACTCTCTAATATTGAAAAGTATATTACAACTTATAAAAGAAAGCCTAAAAAAGTGTGCGAGCAATGAATTGAAGCCATAGGAGGAAAAATTTTAAGTAATGCTGGTTTTTTAATAATTTTTTATATTATTGTTACTTTTGTTGAGATGCCAAATTTTATTGCTTATTTCAAGTGTTTTTTATTCTATTTTATTTTTTTATATTGTTGATACCTTTTTTAAGAAACATGTAAATGTAAGAGGACCAATTTTATATTAAATGCAAAATTATAAACATTGATATTAAAAACTTCATAATAGTTTAGCATTTAAGTCATTGACCCTATCTAATTTTCTCCTTAGGTCATTTACTTTGTCACCAAGGTATGACTCGTATATACCTGATTCTTTTGGAATAAATTTATTTAACTTTCGAAAAAAAAAAGGCTCGTTGCATTTGGATAATAAATGCATTGATTATCAGTCGAGGCATTAACTGTTTTCAGTTGTATCAACCTCTTCATTTTGTAGGTGAAGAATAGCCGCATGAATGTTGTCCAATGCATCTTTTGCAGCTCGGTTTTGTGCAATTTCTTTCGTGGAGGCGGATGTTCCTTTTCCCGCAAGTTTTCCGTCCACGAAGACGATGAAAGACTTGCATTCATCCCACTTGTCGTCGAACGTCACTTCCATGTGTCTCTTATTGCATACTTCATTTAGCGCAGTCCTTGGATGCGTTTTCAGCGTCTCCAACCTGATCACCGGCTCCAACAGATTCTTGAAGACCTTTGGAATTAAACGACAATTAATATTCAACTCTATAGACAAACTAAACATTTCTATATGCATCTACGTCGATTATTCGCTGCCTTTGTTTAATTATAAGATCCAAAGTTGAAATTTTGTGTTTTCTTTTTCAATTTCTGAAACGAATTCAAGGCTTAGTTCATTACTAGAAAAGAACAAAGAATGGGCAATGAGATGAGTGATACGGGGATGGAATAAAGATGTATAATTTATATGGTACCTTCCACACAGTATCCGTTGAACAGTTATCGTCAATGAAAGTGGCTCCGACTGCTGATTCCACAATGTCGGCCAAAACCTTTGGCACCTTAACTTGGCCGTATGAATGCAAAGGATAGTCCACGATTGCTTGCGAGAACTCTCCGATCTGTCCAAACAACCCTTATCAGTTTAGTCCGTCTCTAATACTATGCCTCATCCCCGCCGGTTTTTCTTCTTTAGTTTTGTTTTTTAATAGATAAAATTAGAACGCGTAAGTGCAAAGAAGAGGAAGTAATCGTTTTGTGGGTAGTTGCTTTCAAATTAATAGACATATAAAATATAAATATTATTATAATTATTAGTAATTCTTTTTTTTTTTTTTTTTGGGTATCGTAATAGATTGAGCACTTTATTATTATATTTCTTATTAAAGATAAATATACTGGCCTAGTTAGTATGTGAAGAATTTATAATAGGAAAAACCTTTATTATAATATGTACTTAGGGTTCTACTAAGGTTTGAAATGTATAGCTATCATAAAATTTTCTTTTTGATCATTTTCATTATTGAGTAAATTATGTTCTTTTGAATAATTCCTCACCAAGTGCATGTGAATTACTCAAATTATGAGGTCACATGTACTTGGTAAATTTTCTATTCATATAATCGCTCTGTCGAAAACAAAACTTAGTTTTCTATTCATATAACCTTAGTTTTAATTTAAAGTTGGAAATGTTCATTCAATCGTCCAGATTTAAGGTCATGTAAACTTACTCGTTCTTCAAGAAGCGGAATATTGTGGCGCAAAAATTGATGCAACCCATGTTTGACGGCGACACGAGCAAGCTTCTCGGTGTCGACATTGGCAGCTCGGAGACAGGTAAGAGGACCGGGACCCAAATTCGGGTACATAAAGAAGTGCTCTGTGGTGAAAAGCTGGTTAAGCACTGCATCTCCAACATACTCCAGACGTTCATAGGAGAAGCTTTTGTTTGGGTAGGAGTGATGCGTGAACGCCTCCTCCAATAGCTTCTTGTCTTTAAATTTGTAACCCAGAATTTGTTCCAGTCCATCAAGACTCGCGGCCTCTAACATCGAGTTGTTGTTCTCTTCCTTTTCTGGACGTTCCATATCATGAACTGTTTCCTCTATTTCCTTCATTTCTTGGGTCTCTTTAATGGCAGCCATTTCTGTTTAGAACTTTGCACAAAAACACAAAATTATTAGGTTTCGTGTTGACTGTCGTGAACCTCTCCAACCTAACTTTGCCGGCTTCTCACCAGCTCCTTGCCATGGGTCGGCGCAAAAGCACAAAACAAGTATGTCACAGTACTCAAAATTGATATATCACAAAAAATTAACTAGCATTTACTGAACCATCAAAAAACTATGCATGTAATTATCCTTCTGTCTTAGCCCAAGAAAAGCGTTCTTGTAATTACTTTGACCGAAGAAAAACATATTAAATGGAAGATGAATGCTGGCATGTCGTTTCATGATCCAATTTACTGATCAACTTATTTCGTTAGGACAAGCACATAAATTCGGTTTATGAGAAGATATAAAGACAACAATGAAATAATACATATAGCATTCTTAATTATGTTAAGTATCATATGCAACAATCTGATTTCTAAATACAAATTTTTGGTCATATTATGACATAAGTGCCCGTGAGAAGTAGGAAAAACAAATAATACTTGTGATGTCTTAAAAAGTTAATTTAATTACTATAAGCTTAATATTAGGTTAAAAGTACCAATTCACTTAAACAAATTTCATAAAATTTTTAAATAAGTTTGTTACAATTTTAAAGATTAAAAATTTGTCCTTAATGTTAACTTTATTTACAAAAGAATCTATATTTAGACAAAACTTGAGAACATAAAATTTATGAAAAGCCTATGTAATAATGTTGAAGGCATATAAATAGTACTAGTGTAGATTTCAATTAATTTGAGCATATTGGAATATCCTTAAATGAATATAATAGTTAGAGTTCTAAAACTTTTTCTAATTGAAAAACTTTGATGCTCAAGTTAGTAAAAGCAAAGAATCTAATATCGAAAAAGATTTTTATATGATTAAGTGTGTTCTCATATCTTATAGTATCTCCTTTATATAGATGATACTTCAAAGAGGTAGAATTGTAGTTCAATTTTACTATGGGATTGAATCAACATAAATGATATCTTATCATCCATCTAAATTATGTATTACTTTTATTAGGGATGGAATTAAGTCGGACCAAGCTCAATCTTCTATTCGTTTAAGCCTGGTCTAAAAATTTATATAAAGGCCTGAGTCGAACCAAGCTCAGTCTTCTCTTTGTTTAAGCCTGATCTAAAAATTTATATAAAGGTCTAACCCAGACCTAAGGTTGGATCTGGTTTCAATTTCATAGCTTGATCTTCGAGTAAACACTTAAGGAATTAAACAAGAGCAACAAAAGTGAGAAAGAACATTACACAACCTTGACATGAATACTAAACTTAGAAACTCCCCAAGTAGAAATTGAAAAGATATCTAATACCATACTTTTTGGGAATTCTTTGTATGAAATAACCTTTGATTTTAGAAAAAGGGAAAAAAATGTTGGGCATGAATTAATGGAATGAATAGACATGCAAACAAGTAGTTGGCTTTGGGTAAATGAGGAAATGAATGATTTGGTTGCCTTTGGGTCAACACAAGATCAAAGTTAGCTTTAGGTCCATTAGAGTGAGAGAGGGAGAGCATTAAAGGAGGATTAGGGGAGGTGGCTCACTGGCTAGCAGTGAGGAGATAAGAGAGGAGGGAGGGAAATAATGTTTAGTGAAATGTAAAAATTATGCTACAAAGACTGATTAAAGGATAAGAGAAGCAAACGCAATGGCTTCATTATTTTTAGAAAACAAAGCCATTTTATCAATTAGTAAATGTTGTGAACATATCTTAATAAGATATTCAGGTTTTAGGTCGAGTCGAAATGTAGAGTCTGATCCTAAGTCTGATTCAAAGCCTATTTTTAAAAAAAGATGAATGATTTAGAGCCCAATCAAATCGAGTCAAACTTATTGAGTTTGACACAAATGCTATGTGTAATCTTTATATATTAGGATGGATTTGAATAATTAGATTTGAAAAAACAAATAGTTAGAGTTCTAAAACTATTTTCAGTGAATGAAATTTGATGCTCAAGTTAGTAAGAGCAAGGTGTGCTAAATATTAAGAAAGTTTCTTTATATGATTAGTGTGCAATCTCATATCTTATAGTATCTCCTTTATAAAGGTATAACTGTTGACAAGTTCTATGATGAGATTGAATCAACTTAGATGTTTTCTTGTCTTTTCATTCAAAATTAGATCCTATCTTTATATTTGTACTGGATCTTATCCATTTAATATATCATGACTCCAAAAAAGGATCATTTTCCAAGTTAATATGTTTCCATATTACAACTAATTTTTGTAAAATTAGATGTAGACAAGTTGAGGGGGAGCTAATCCAATATGGATGGATCCAATTATGATGGGGAGATGTTGTAAATTCACAAGGGAAATAATCCTATATCAAAAAGAGACATAAGGATAAATTGAGTTATATACAAAGATAGGACCTATAACCCATTACCTTAAGGTTTTCGGTTGAGATATGATGTCCTAGTTATATATGGGTTTAGTTTGATTTAGTTTTATTTCTTCCTAGGCCCTTTCAAAATCCTTTAGATTCCTACTCTAAGTAACAAGGATGTTTATTAAGAACATAACTAGATCAAAAAATTCTCACTCAAAGACAAGACAGCTATAATAAATTAGGCTTGTATAAGGCAAGCTAAAAATGGAGCTAAATTGACTATTTACCTTTAGAATCCTACTCTAAGTAACAAGAATGATTTATAAGAACATAACTAGACCAAAAAATTCTCACTCAAAGAAAAGATAGCCATAATAAATTAGGTTTGTATAAGGCAAGCTAAAAGTGGAGCTAAATTGACTATCTAAAAGATACCTTTACATGTTTTCTATATGGAATCTAATTTTGTTCCAATATGTAGAAATATTTGTGGTACTTGTAGGGAGGCAAAATTTCCTTTATCTTAATCATAATATAAATTCATATTAATCATTCATTTCCCTTATATGAGTTATAGTGTGTGAATCTTTCTTAGTTATCCTTTAGCTTGCTTACTTTCTAGAAAAAGGGTGAGTTTTTTACCAATGTGTTGGTAGCACAATTATCACAATTTAGAGTTAAGACAAAATTATTTCACACCTCTACTATATATATATTATAAAGGATAAAATTAGCTTGATTAAAGAGGTAAGATTTTAATAGTTCTTCATTCAATAACGTAGGATTAGCTGCCTCTGACAATAAGAACTCTTGCGTGTGTGACCAGTGCCCTTGCAATGAGAGCGTACTCGACCTTTTTTGTTCTTCTAGAACTAGTATAAAAGGCAGTGACTGAAACATCAGATAAGCTCCCTTGCACTTCTCTTTGTTTCTCGACACTTAGTACCATTGCATATGCACGATTCACCAAAGGTAAAGGCTCTATGATTAAGATCTGATTTCTCACATTCTCAAATGTGTCATTAAGTCCCATCAGAAATTGCATAAGGCTGTCAGCATCCTCATTTTCATTGATCAGATTGGTAGCATGACAGGTACACATAGGGGTTGGTCTCAAACATCCTAGCTCATCCCAAAGTTTCTTCAATTTTGTGGAGTACTCCACAATCGACAGATCACCCTGAGTTATAGAGGTAATATCTCTCTTAATCTCGTATAACAGCGGGCCATTACTCCCTCCATACCTCTCTTTACTTCTAACCAAAGTTTCCTTGCGAATGGAGTGTACAAAAAGGCGCTGGATAGTTCTTTAAATATCGAATTGAGTATCCAAGAATGGACCATACTGTCTGTTTTCTGCCATTTTTCATAATGTGCAGTGTCATGGGTGGGTTCTTGGAGCCGACCATCAATCAAAGCGAGCTTATCTTTAGCTTGGAGTTCGATGATCATGGCTGCGCTCCATCCTAAGTAATTCATTGGATACAATGGGTGGGTAACTAGTTGCATTCCTGGCTGGCCAGATGTCTGGAGAGTTAGGGTTTCTTCAAGAAGATCTGAATATGCCATGATTAATGTCAGGTAAGTAGGTATTTAGACTGATTTAGGATTTGGTAGGGTTAGGTAATTAGCATAGGTTCTCTGATACCATGTCGAATTAATGACACTCAGAAGCTTAGAACAGTATGTGAGAAAAGAGGGTATCTCTTTCTTCATTTATTAAAAGCTGACCCTACAACTACTTATACTGTGCAGGAAGGATAATAAAGTAAAACGTTAGAAGTTCCTAGAATATCTACAGCTGGAATTTCTAACGGATGCACATGGGAGGATCATTCATTTCAACTATGCGTACACATATATGTCCATATTTATTTGTTTTAACAGTATGCAATATGTAATACCTTATTATAAAAGAATACACAAGTGCATTGATTATCAGTATGAGAGTACGAGGCATTAACTGTTTTCAGTTGTATCGACCTCTTGACTTTGTAGTTGGAGGATAGTTGCATGAATGTTGTCCAATGCGGCTTTGGCCACTCTATTTTGTGCAATTTCTTTCTTGGAGGCGGATGTTCCTTTGCCCGCAAGTTTTCCATCCACGAAGACGTAGAAAGACATGGTTTCCTCCCACACGTCCACAAACCTCACTTTCATTTGTCTTTTATTGCATACTTTATATAGCTCAGTCACTGGATGCATTTTCAGCGTCCCCAACCTGATCACTAGCTCGAACATATTCTTGAAGACCTTTGGAATTAAATGACAACTAATATTCAACTTTGTAGACAAACTACACATTTCTATATGCATCTACATTGATTATTCACTGCCTTTTTGTAAGATCCAAAGTTGACATTTTTTCTTTTCTTTTTGAATTTCTGAAACGAATTCAAGGCTTAGTTCATTACTAGAAAAGAACAAAGAATGGGCAATGAGATGAGTGATACGGGGATGGAATAAAGATGTACATTAATTTCTATGGTACCTTCCACATGGTATCTGTTGAATGATTATTGTCAATGAAAATGGCTCCAACCGCTGATGTCACAATGTCGGCCAAAACCTTTGGCACCTCAATTTGGCCGTTAGAATGCAAAGGATAGCCCACGATTGCTTACGAGAACTCCCTCATCTGTCCAAACAACCGTTACCAGTTTAGTCCGTCTCTAATACTATGCCTCATCCCCGCCTTTTTTTTCTTCTTTAGTTTTTTTTAATACATAAAATTAGAATGCATAAATGCAAAGAAGAGGAAGTAATCGTTTTGTGAGTAGTTGCTTTCAAATTAACAAACATATAAAATATAAATATTATTATAATTATCAGTATTTCTTTTTTTTATCATAATAGATTGAACACCTTATACGCCACTTAATTACCATAAGGAAAATGATGTTTTCAACAATAAATTTGGAAGTTAATTTCCCAGAGGCAAAAAAAGGAGAGATATGGGTATTTGTTTCTCTCTTTTTTTTTCTCTTGTTGCGGTTTTAATAAAAAAGGAATTAACATGTTAAAACACATTTGGTTATTTCGTTGCAATTTTTTGTTTCTAAAACGAAAAAAAACCACAATAGATTCACACAAAAAAATAGATGTTTTTCTAATTTTTCATAATAGGTTTTGCTTTCTTTCCTACTTTCTCCTCTTATAAACTTCCTCCGCTATAGAAGCTCTCATCTTTACCTTTTACGTCCCATACTTATCTTTTCTCTCTCTCATGCTTCATTATTCTTTTCTTCTTTCTTAATTCCCTAACTCATATCTTCTCTCTCTCTCGTGGTTTTCTAGCTTCCATTTCTCCATTTCTAATATTCTGGTCTGCGGTTTTACGTTTCTAGTTTTCTGATTTTCTAGTTTGAGTTTCTACATTTCTAGTTTTCTAGGTTGCATTTCTGCATTTTTAGTTTTCTAGTTTATGTTGTTGTATTTCTAGTTTTCTGGTTTTTCTGGTTTGCGTTTCTAAGTTTTTTATTTGCATTTCCGCATTTTCAAGTGTTCTTCTCCATTTTTGTTTGTTGTTTTCTTGGGTTTTTGGTTTGTGGTTACGTACAAGGAATACAAAGTTCAATGGTCAATAAATCTTATTTAAACATATGACAAGAAATCTAGTCAGTTTCAAGACTATAGCTTCTGCTACTTGTTTCAAGCAGTGTTATGAAATCCGGACCGGTCATCGAACAGGTGGCCTTACTGGTTATCGGTTTGATCGGTTCGACCGGTTCAACTACCGGTC